>VDFB02146001.1:0-20734 GCA_007258455.2 Sequoia sempervirens | reverse complement strand
AAGTATAAAATAGTGGCCTACAATGCAAAAAATGGTAAAGAAGAAAAAAAGTGTGATTTGGTTATTCAAAATATTCTAGTGCAACAACTTATATCTACATTTTGTGATGGTTTAGTGTATGCTTATGCAAGGAATACCCATAGAGATCGATGGTTGGACTTGCAATTCAAGTTATGCAAGGACACATTTCCACTTGGTAGCATTGTTTTAGTCATCGGTCATAGAACTACATCCACAGTGTGAGGTGTAATCACAATATTAAAACTCCACACAGGTTTCTATATTTGTTCTCATAACATTCATTTATGCCAATGATAGTACAAAGGATGATAGAAAGATCATGAGGGAGTATCATTTTTATATTAGTGATGATCACATGCATTCTATAAAGTTCATGCAAGGTTGCTTCCAAGTGTTCTACAATGATTTGGCTAGAAGGGGCATATCATTCAGTCGGTCTATCATATGGTCAAATAATTGTGCATCACAATTAAAGAACTTGTGGATGTTCTATTGGTTGAGCAGGATGCATAATATTACAAGTGTTTAGCATATGTGGAACTTTTTGTGAGATTAGGAATTGAAAGGGGGAGCATGATGGTGCAAGAGCATGTATCAAAAGAACCATAGCACGAGAAGAGTTAAAGTATAAAGACAATACAAATTTGATAGATGCAAAATAAATTTTTGAGTGGTGTAATGCTTCAATGGGTCTAACTAATGAAGGTAAGTCTTTAATTCATAAATTGTTTTGGTTTCAATAGATGATACTAACATTGCACAATATAAGGATTGTTGTACACTAACAGGATCAAGTGATCTACACTCTTTCAAAAGCACAAATGCAGGTTCATGGAGTATCCATACGCGAAAGATGGCATGATTTTGTTCTTCATGTACAATTCAAGCCTAGAATGAGTGCGAGTCAAAGGAGTGGGTTGAAAAATGGTGGTTATGTTTTCTTAGCCCACTTGACATGTATCGTCCCCCAACTACACTAGAATTAACACAGATGGAATCATCGATTGAATTTGATCACATATCAAATCTAGTTCAACAGGTAATATATCTACTTGCATATTTTTTGAAATTCCTAATGTTATCTTACTTTGTAGTGTTTTTATAATGTTGACTAATTTCATCTAATTTGCTGCACATATCAATGTAGGGCATTTTTATGGAGTTATTGCATATGAAGACAATGAAGAGTACTTGTGTCATTGTGTTAAGGCCAAAAATAAATCGGAGGCCCCAATTATAGATGGAGAAAACATTGAATACCCTATAGGCTTGGTGGTTGTTACTGAAATGTGTATTAGAAGGTACCCACATAAGAGTGTTAATTTTTGGTTGTTCCAGGAATTTGACATGCATCAGAAGAGTCTTTATTACTCAAACCTTGTCGTGGCATCCAATGTTCATTTGATACAATATCAAGGTAGACCTTTGAACAAGACCTTGTGGAAGGTGTATGAGTTTGACCATGAGGAAATACTTGACACAATAAAGAGTAGAGTAGACCCAGATAGTTCATTGGATTAATTTGTAAGTATGCGCATTGAATTTGTAAATTCATGTTATTGATATTAATTTGTATTGTAGTTGATAGTTAGAACTTTCATTTCTATATTTCAACTTTACTTATGTTTTGGTTCCAATTTTCATATGGCATAGGAAGGACATACTACCCCTCTTAAAATTAAAGTTTTTCTTTTTTTGTTGTTGCATTTTCACACATATACAGTGAATATTGGGAAAATTATATGCATATTTATGATTTCACCATTTGACCATCTTAAGACCACAATTTGAAAACTTGACCTTTGTATCCCTAGAGAAGACTTGGGAGACCCTTTCTTACCCATCACTTCACCTGAAACATCAACCATGTTTCCATCATATCCATCCAAAATATATCATCTTTCCCTCATCTTATCATTTTCATCCATTGTCATAAGCTAGTCATCACAACCATCATCAAATCCTTGTTATCAAGATCCCCATAAAATCCTTTCTTAGGTGATTATCCAAGCCTAAGTAAGCATATTCAAGCCTTGTCTAAGTGATTATCCAAGATTAGGTAAGAAAAATCATCCTCTATCCAAGACTTAGTCAAGTGATTATCCAAGCTTGAGTGAGAAACTCCAAGCCTTTCCTAGTCAATTATAAAATTCTAGTCTAAGAAAACCCCATTATCATCAATCAATGATCTAGTTTAGCTTGAGACAATATTGATATTGTATCTCCCTTTTCATCATTATCCCCTTTTCCATCCATTTTACCATTATCCCTTTTCCATCCATTCTATAATTATCCCCTTTACATCCATCATCTCAAATCCAAGGTCTACCCCAATCATCCTTAATCATCCTCATTCCATTTCATCATTCTTAGGTCTCTCTGTCTTGGGTGCCTATCACAAGGTCCCAAGAATGAAAGAAAATTATGGCCTACCATCATCTCCAAACTTCTAGTCCCATCACATATCACCATGTTTTGTTGTGTTTCACTATTCAATGATAAATGCATATTTATGTGATAAAAATTGCATTCATCATCTTTTATTGTGTTGAACTATCAAGTAAAAATGATATGATGTGGTTCCCTTAGTGGTGTGTAAGTGTTGTCAAGATCCATTTAGGTATAGTGATGAGTCTCTATATGAGTGTAGGTGGGTTTTTGTAATCTCAACATAAGTTTTATTGATCAAAATATAGTTTTGGGTCATAATAGTGTTCTTTAAGATTTTTTAGGTTTTAGCTTGAAATGTATATGCATTGAATCCACATTCCAAAACTAGAGGAAATAGGTACTAGAATGTATGAAATGAAAAAGGAATCAACTAGAAAAAAACTTAAAAAGAATTAGATCAAAGTGAATGAGATAGATAATGTATTGACTAAAGAGATTCTTCCTGCTCTTGAGAAGAAGAGGAAGGTGGGTGTGTAGTATGTGCAATGGGAAAATGACAATGCATAACTGGAGCAACAAGTACAAATAGATGAATTCAAAGATTCTTGAAATTGAAGAAAAACAACTAAAGACTAAAATTAACCACTTAGAAAAGGAAATAAAAGATAAGCTAAATATCTAATCCTCAAAGAAAATGAGGTTAATGTTGTTGAGAGAGAGTTACAATCTAAAAGACATGAAGTTGCAAGGTGGTGTAACTTTTGTTTTGTTCGTCATGTGACCAAACCGATAGTTCCAACATGTCTGAATGGGTAGGTTTACGCTAGGCAAGGTCCTGTTTCACACCCAAACATGCCGGAGTGGTCCAAGCTACAATGCACCAATGATCTCTTAAGAGGCCAAACTACAAAAAGGAAACAAACTTTGATGAGCTATTTCTTTGAAATCATGGCACTTAGAAACATTTTTCTAAAGGTACAAGATCACACAAGTCCCCTTTACAATAACCTCTCTTGGTTTTTGATATATCTGAGCCATTTGCTTGTGGTGTCAAGTTTTATGTTTATGGAAAAAGCGTCAAATGCATGCAGTGTAAAGTTGCAAGGTGGTGTAACTTTCATTTTGTTCATCATGTGACCAAACTGACAATTCCAACATGTTTGTATGGGTAGGTTTACACTAGAAAAGGTCCTATTTCACACCCAAACATGCTAGATGGTCCAAGTTGCAATGCACTGGTGATCTCTTAAGAGACCAAAGTGCAAAAAGGTAGCAATATTTGATAAGCTTTTTCTCAAAAACCGTGGCACTTAGAATTTTTTTTTCTAAAGGTATGGGATCATGTAGGGAACCTCTACAATAATCTCTCTCAATTTTTTACATCTTCAAGAGCCATTTTCCTATGGTGTTGAGATTTTAGTTGATGGAAAAAATGTCAAATGTATGTAGTGTGAAGTTGCAAGGTGGTGTAACTTTCATTCTATTCATTGTGCAACCAAAACAATAGTTCCAACACATTAAGATGGGTAGTTTTATGCTAGGAAAGTTCTTGTTTCACACCCAAGCATGTCGTAACAGTTCAAGGTACATTTCATTGATAATATATCTTAAGTGACCAAAGTGCAAAAAGGAAGCAAACTTTGAATTGGTGTTGCTTGGAAAATGCGGCACTTAGAAACATTTTGTTTGAAGGTACATGATCATGTATCAACCCTCTACAATAACCTCTCTTAGTTTTTTATATCTCTGAGTCGTTTGCTCGTGGTGTGCAGTTTTCATTTGATGAAAAATGTATCAAATACATGTAGTGTAAAGTTGCAAGGTGGTGTATTTTTTTTTCTGTTCATCTTGCGACCAAACTAACAGTTCCAACGTGTATGGATGGGTAGGTTTATGCTAGGAAAGGTCTTATTTCATACCCAAACATGTTAGAACAGTCTAAGCTAGATTACACCGATGATATCTCTTAAGAGACCAAAGTGCAAAAAGGGAGAAAATTTTGATGAGGTATTTCTCAAAAACCATGACACTTAGAAACATTCTGATAAAAGCATAGGATCATGTAGGGACCCTCCACAATAACCTCTCTCAATTTTCAATATATTTGAGTTGTTTTCTCGTGGTGTGCAATTTTTAGTTGATGGAAAAAGTGTCAAATGTATGTAGTGTAAAGTTGCAAGGTGGTGTAATTTTTGTTTTGTTCATCATGCGACCAAATTGATAGTTCCAATGCATCCATATGGAAAGGTTTATACTAGGAAATAACTTGTTTCACACCCAAACATGTCAGAACAATCTGAGCTACATTACATCAACAATATCTCTTAAGAGACAAAAGTGTAAAAAGGTAGCAAACATTGACGAGGTGTTACTTAGAAACCGTGGAACTTAAAAACATTCCATCTAAAGGTAGAAGCACATAGGGCCCCTCTATTATAACCTCTCTCAAATTTTGATATCTCTGAGTTGTTTTCTCGTGGTGTCGAGTTTTTAGTTGATGGAAAATGTGTCAAATGCATGTACTGTAAAGTTGCAAGGTGGTGTAACTTTCATTTTGTTTGTTGTGCGACCAAAACGATAGTTCCAACATTTCTGAATGGGTAGTTTTATGCTAGGAATGGTCCTATTTCACTCCCAAACATGTCAAAACAATCTAAGCTACATTGTACCAATGAAATATTTTAAGAGACCAAAGTGCAAAAAGGTAGCAAAATTTGATGAATTGTTACTTGGAAGCCGTGTCACTTGGAAACATTTTTTCCAAGTTTATGGGATCACCCAGGGCCCCTCTACAATAACCTCTCTCATTTTTTTATATCTCCAAGTTGTTTGCCCGTGGTGTCGAGTTTTTAGTTGATGGAAAAAGAGTTAAATGCATGCAGTGTGAAGTTGGAAGGTGGTGTAATTTTTGTTCTATTTTTCGTGCAACCAAACCGAAAATTCCAACATGTCTGAATTGGTAGGTTTACACTAGACAAGGTCCTGTTTTGCACCAAACATGTCGGAACAATCCAAGCTACATTGTACCGATGAAATCTCTCAAGAGACCAAAGTGTGAAAAGGTAGAAAATTTTGATGAGATGTTACTTGAAAATCACGTCACTTAAAAACATTTCATCTAAGGGTATGGGATCATGTAGGGCCCCTCTACAATAACCTCTCTTAGTTTTTTATATCTCCAAGTTGTTTTCCAATGGTGAAAGTTTTTCTGATGCTCCAAAAACCATCAGATGCATGTAGTGTAAAGTTGCAAGGTAGGCTACTTTTTGTTTTGTTCTTTGTGGGGCTTAATTTTAGCACCAACACATCCAGTTGGGAACATCTACGTTAGGCATGGCCATTTCCCTTCATTATAAAAAGGTCATAGTCTTTCCTATTCGAAGGGTCACAACTTTTCACCTTTGAAATGCTACAACCTAAATCATATCATCGCTATTCGTCAGAAACTAAATTAATTTTTTTTCAATATTTCCTAAGGTTTTATTCTTAATTGAATTCTTCAAGGATGTTATGGATTTCTTTCTCAAATGAAATGTTCTCCCTTTTATTTTAGTGCTTATCAACCTAGAAAGAATTTTGACAAACAATGATTTTAATACACATGGAGTAATCTTGTTCAAGATACATCCAGTCATGAAGCAAAAAAATAGATATACATAATACACAAATTATGCATATGTGTGAATACACATAATATGTGAAACATGAAGCATGAAGTATACATGTGAATACACATAATACATGAAGTCTACATAAGAAGCATGGAGACTGCACGTGAAAACATGAAGTATACAAAGGAAGCATGAATCATACACATGAACACATGAAGTATACACAAGAAGCATGAATCATACACGTGAATACATGAAGTATACACATGAAGCATGAAGCATACATGTGGATACGCATAATACGTGAAGTATACATAGGAAGCATGAAGTATACATGTGAATACATGTAATACATGAAGTATACATAGGAAGCATGAAGCATACACATGAAAAAAATGAATTATAATTTAATGTATTCTCATTTTTAGTTGCATACTTGAAAGTGCATTGTATAATTACATGAATGTCCTTATCATGTTACAATGATCCTACAGAGTATGGGCTTAGATGTGTAGTGGTAGAGAGACCTAGGTGTTAGATTGCATCATGCATTATTATATTCATATGATTGATTTAATGTTCAATAATATTAAAGGAGAATAATGTTCAAGCTTTATATTATTAAAATTAAATATAAAGAAAGAGTTCATGTAATACAATTGGAATTTAAATGTTTGAAGTAAACAATCTATAAATATCCATTGAAGTGTGGATTTATTATGAAAATATGGATACCATCAACAAAAAAGATGTGTATTAACCAAATAGCCATATAGGCATACATCAATATATTCCGATATAAGTATAACATATATAAAAAATAGCCATATAGGCTTACAAGAATGTCATATAGGCATACAATGTCAATTGTATGCAATACAAAATATATGTCCACAAATGCCATATAGGCATGTACAATAAAGGAACCCAATAAAAGTCATTCCCCTCTGGGTGAAGAAAATAGATCACGAACAACCTTTAATCTTCGAGGGGATGGAGACACATATGAGATGGTCTACTTTGAACCTGAGGGTTGCTCCTCCTATTTAGTTCATCTTGGAGCCTTAGTTGTTACAATAAAAATTATAGACATTAATATATAGAAATTACATTATAAAAAATGAAATATTTAACAAAATAATCACTTACCACCTCTAAATGATCTCTCTCCTCATTTACCACAATAGCAAGATTAGGCTATAGAATTCTAATGTCCTATAGAAACCATCTAGATAGAAATAAAAATAAAAATAAATAATCATTTGATTTTTCAATAATAAACAACTATAACAATGAATGTAATTTGAAATTTACTAATCTGCCTAATACCACTATCAAAGGCATCGAGCTATCAATTGCAGAACACACACCATTCTCCATTTCCATATGAACATCGGGAGGTGTCTCTTCCTGCATCATCTGAAAATAAAACAACATTATTCAATTATGAAAACTAGAATAGTGATGCAGGTCACAAATTATAATGTATGAGATAGTCAACAAAATTTTGAGTAAAAATGTGGTAGCATAGACAAGGAAGTAAACTGTTTGAATTTTTTTGAGTGTACTTTGATCAAATTCTTTGGTAGACATGTATGGAAAATGTGGTAGCATAGACAAGGCAATGAGCTGTTTGAAAAAATGCCTCAGCAAATGTGGCTTATGGTGATGGACCATATTTCTTTGAGTAGACATTTTTCAAACAACTCATTGCCTTGTCTATGCTATTTCTTACTATTATGCTTTGATAGATCTCTTTTCCAACTGTATCCATATTTGTCTTGAAAGCAATTTCATTTTAGGATTTTGCTTACAGAAGCAAGGAATTGAATTGTTTGATAAAATACTTTGGTAGACATGCATGTAAAATGTGGCAGCATAGATAAGGCAGTGACTTGTTTCGTATCGGTTCGAAGAATGGTTCCCATGGTGATGACATCACCATGAGACCATTATTTCTGACGATTTTTCAAATAGCTCAATCGCCTTTTCTACACTATTTTCTTACTATTATACTTTGATATATTTTTTCCAAGAATCTATAGTTTTTTCAAAAGCCCTTATTTTAGGCTTTTAGCCATAGCAACAAGGAGGTGAACTATTTGATAAATGCTTTTGTAGACATGTATGGAAAATGTAGAAGAGGTTAGGCAGGAGGTTGTTTGGGCAAGAGGCCAGGTCTCATGGTGATGGACATCACCATGAGACTACATCTCTTTGAGGCATTTTTTCAAACAACTCACTACCTTATCTATATTATTGCTTACTATATTATTCTTTGATAGATTTTTTCCAAGCCTCCATAGTTTTTTTGAAAGAGCCTATTTTAGGATTTTAGCCATAACAACAATGGAGTAAACTATTTGATAAAATGCTTTGGTAGACATGTATGGAAAATACACTAACTAGACAAGGCAATGATCTATTTGAAAAAATTCCTCAAAAAAGAAATGTGGTCTCATGGTGATGGATTAAAGAATGTGGTCTCATGGTGACCGCATCACCATGAGGACTACATTTTTGAGGTGATTTTTTCTGCAAATAGCTCACTACCCATCTATGTTATTGCTTACTGGATATGCTTCTTTGATAGATTTTTCCAAGCTCCATAGTTTTTCAAAAGAACCTGCTTTTAGGCTTTTAGCCATAACAACAAGGAAGTGAACTGTTTGATAAAAATGCTTTGGTAGACATATGGAAATGTGGTAGTATAGATTAGTAATGAGTTGTTGCCTTGTAGTGGTCTTGGCTGGTGATGAACATCACCATGAGACTACATTTCTTTGAGGCATTTTTCAAACAACTCACCTTGTCTATACTATTGCTTACTATTATGTGTTGATAGATTTTTTCCAAGCATCTATAATTTGTTTGAAAGCCTATTTTAGGATTTTGCGCCACAATGATAAGGAAGTTGAACTATTTGATAAAATGCTTGGTATACATGTAGGGGTCAGTAGCATGACAAGGCAGCAGCTGTTTGAAAAATGACTCTAAAGAAATGTGGTCTCATGGCATGGACATCAGCCATGAGACTCAATTTTTGAGGCATTTTTTCAAATGGAACACGTCTTTGTCTATGCTATTAAGCTTACTAATATGGTTTGATAGATTTTTTCCAAGCATTCATAGTTTATTTTAAAGCACCTATTTTGTGCCTTGCTTTCATAACAAGAAGGGAAGTGAACTGTTTGATAAAATGCTTTGGTAGACATGTATGGAAAATGTGGTAGCATAGACAAGGCAGTGAGTTGTTTGAAAAAATGCCTCAAAGAAATGTGGTCAACAGGGTGATGGAAATCACCATGAGACTACATTTCTTTGAGGCATTTTTTCAAACACTTCATTGCATTGTCTATGCTATTACTTGCTATTATGCTTTGATAGATTTTTTCCAAGCCTCCATAGTTTGTTTGAAAGCACGTTTTTTAGGATTTTAGCCATAACAACAAGGAAGTGAATTGTTTGATAAAATGCTTTGGTAGACATGTATGGAAAATGTGGTAGTATAGACAAGGCAATGAGCTATTTGAAAAAATGCCTCAAAGAATCGTGGTCTTTCACTATGATGCTAGTCCACTTGTTGCTTCATTCAACTTTGTGCAGTAGATAGATTATCTTTAAGTCTTGAAAGTACTTGTTGTTGATGAAGCATGTGGTCCTCCATAACTTAAAATCGTGGTGACACCTTCAATGATTATGTGATGGAAGGAGGATGATATCCATACAATGCAATAAATGGATACATTTTTTATGAACTGTCAATGGAAGTCTTATACCACCATTCTACTAGTGGTAGCCAATCTACCCATTGAGACTATTTACTTGAAGTGAAACAATGTAGATATCCTTTCAAACACTTATTAGCAATAAAAAAGAGACCATGCTTAACCAAAGATGCTCCTTTTTTAATAGTATTTCATATAACATGCCCTCTTCCACCTAAATTCACATGAGGAACCTCTACAATTCTAACACCACCCAAATATTTATGGTGAAGAATTTGAGCCCAAGGTTGGCTTGGATGTTGACACCATTGCCAAAAGAGTTTTGTAGCCAAAGCTTGACTATTACACTCTAAAATTCTGAGACCAAGACCACCATTTTGTTTAGGATGACAAACGTGATCCCAATAATTAGACTCCACATAGGAGAATCTAAATTTCTAGCCTAAAAAAATTGTGATATAAGGAATCAAATTCCTTTAAGAAATATTTAGGAGTAGAGAGCACCAAAAATCTATAGGTAGGAAGAGCTTGTAACACTGATAAAAGAAGAGTATGTCACCCAACAAAGGATAACCATTTGAGCGTCCAATGATTAACCTTCATTTTAAGCTCATCAATTATCTGTTTTCAATGAAAATGGTTATAGAGACCAACTAATAATGGAACCCCAAGATAGGTAAAAGGGAGTTAGCTTATATGAAACCTAAGGATAGAAACAATTCTTTGTTAGAGTTTAGAAGTATTAAAAAACAAATATTTGACTTACCCTCATTGATCTATTGACCTAAAGCAAGCAAATATATATCCAAAGCTTCTCTAATGTTGGTGGCTTATGAAATGGTAACAACTCCCATTAAAACAGTGTCATCAACAAACTGAAGATGAGACTACGAAGCAAAATTTGAAGCAACTTTCCAAATTTGAATACACCTATTAACTTTCAGTTGAGTCAAGAATCTACCAAGACCTTCTGCCATAAGAATGAAGAGATAAGGAGATATAGGATCTTCTTGTCTTAAAATTCGTGAAGCATGAAAAATAGCAAAAGGGATGCCATTAATCAAAGCAAATAGAGATGAATAAGTCACACAACTCATAACCCAAGCAATCCAATCTAAATAAAATCCAAATCTTTATAATATTTTTGAAAGAAAAGACCAACAAACCCTATCATAAGCCTTAGACATATCAAGTTTGATAAACATAGCCTTTTTCTTATAACAACCCATAGAGTGGATAGATTCTGAAGCTATAACTATTCCATCAAGAATTTGGCATCCCTTCACAAAGCCTCCTTGCTCAAAAGATATCAAAGAATCTAAAAACTGCTTCAATCTGCCATCAACTTGGTAATTATCTTGTAAATAACATTGCAAAGAGCTATTAGACGAAAATAATCAAAGGAATTAGCTCCGACTTTCTTGGGGATCAAAGATAAAAAGGTATAGTTAAGGGCACAAAACATCTCTTTCTGGGATTGAGATTCACACACACCACTATAAGATTGTTTTTTAAAATATCTCAAAATTCTTTAAAAAATTCAATGGGAAAGAGATTAGGACCAGGAGCCTTACCTTTTTTCATCTGGAAAACAATATTTTCTAATTCCACAAGAGTTATCGATGCCATTACCTAATTATTCATTTATGATGTAACCAATTGGGGAATAGGATCAAGAATAACTCCATCATGATTTGAACCTTGACCATTTTCATAAAATGAAATAGCAAAAAAAGAAGTAGCTTCATCATTAATATCCTAAAAAAAGTTAACTGAGTACCTTGAGAGGAGACAATAGAAGAAATAACATTGCTACTTCTCCTAAATTATGAAAAAAAGAGGTATTATGGTCACCCTCCATGAACCAAATAATCCTGACTTTTACTTCCAAAAAAATCTCCTTCCTCAATTCTCATTCATGCAGCTCCTATGAAGATTTGAATGTCAGTCTTTAGTTTTGCAAATGAAGTAGCTTAGGCAATTTTTTACATACCTGTGATGTCTCATTATTGTTATTTTAGCTTTTCCAAATTTTGTGCTTGTTCTCAGCCATGTGAGCTTCTGCCTTTGCTTTGTTTTTTGTTTTATTATTTCTTTAATTTATAAGCAAGCATTTCAAACTCTATATATAGAGACTCTTCCCCAGAATACAAATACTTTAGCCATATATAACAGAAATAATACAGCCAAACTTTATTTTTTCCTGTCTGCTATTTTTATTTTTCAGTTTTCAGTTTTCAGTTCAATTATCTGGAAATGATGAGTTTATGAAACAGTTTGTCAAGTTTATAGTTTTGTTAATCTCAGCTTTAGAATTATATCTTTCATTTGGTATCAGAGCAGGTTGCAGAATTTTTTGATTGTGCAGATAGCAAGGTTAGAGAAGCAGTTATCTCCAAATGGCCAATAGCAACAGTTTACCATTTCAGCTTCCATTGTTTTCTGGAGATAACTATGATTATTGGAGTATCAAAATGAAGACCCTACTATTATCTCAAGAACTCTGGGAATTAGTGGAAGGAGGATACCCAGAACCTCCAGATCAGACTGCACTAAATGCCTTGACACAACAACAACGAAATCAGCTGAAAGAAGACAAAAAGAAGGATAATAAAGCTCTTTTCACTATTCAATCTGCATTGGATGTTTCAATTTTTCCCCGAATTGCTGGTATGACAAAATCAAAGGATGCATGGGAGGCTTTACAAATTGCATATCAAGGTACAGATAAAATCAGATTGGTAAGACTTCAAACTTTTCGAAGAGAATTTGCAAATTTAATGATGAAGGAAACTGAGTCTATTCATGAATTTATTACTAGAGCTCAAGGTGTTGTGAATCAGCTTAGGATTCAAGGGGAAACAATAACTGAACAAACAATTGTAGAAAAAATTCTAAGATCCCTTCCTCCTAAATTTGATCCAGTGGTGATAGCCATTGAAGAAAGTAAAGATTTAACTACTTTCAAAGTTGCAGAGTTGACAGGTTCTTTGCAATCTCATGAAGAGCGTATGCAACGTTCTACGGAAAGTTTGGTGCAAGCTTTCCAGTCTTCTGTAAAACTTGAAGAAAAGTCTCCTTCCTCTCACACCACTAAATATCAAGGTGAATCTTCTTCTAATAATAGAGGACGAGGTAGAGGAAGAGGAAGAGGAAATAACAGAGGACGAGGACGAAGTTCTGTAGATCGGAGGAGTATCCAATGCCGATATTGTGAAAGGTATGGTCATTATGAATCTGAGTGCAGAAAGAAGAAATCTGACTTGAATAAGTCAAGAGCCAATTATATAGAAGATTCTTCTGCAGATACAAAACATTCCACCTTCTTCACATGCAATTTGGCAAAAGAACACCAAGAGGATGTCTGGTTCTTGGACAGCGGCTGCTCCAATCACATGACAGGTAAATCTGATCTCTTTGTCAAGTTAGATGATTCAGTACGAAGTCAAGTTAAATTTGGAGATGATAAGGAGGTTGATGTAATGGGAAAAGGTACCCTTGCAGTCAAGACTAAGCAAGGAGAAACTACTCATATTCATGATACTTTGTTTGTACCACAGTTACAACATAATCTTTTGAGTATTTGGCAGCTTGTAGGCAAAAATTATAAAGTAGTGTTTGAAGATAACTGTTGCAAGATATTTGATAAATCTAACAATCATCATCTTGTAGCAAAGACTTGTATGACAGAGAATAGACTGTTTCCTCTCACATTGGTTTCTAGTCAGTTGCATGCATTCAAATCAACTACAGATGATTCGTGGTTATGGCATCAAAGATATGGTCATCTAAATTTTCAAGGGTTATCTTTGCTCAATAAAAAGAATATGGTAAGAGGGCTTCCTCCAATCAAGGCAAAAGAAGAAGTTTGTTCAGGGTGTGCATTTGGCAAGCATCATCGAGATAGTTTTCTGGTGAATAAATCTTGGAGAGCAAAATCTCCTCTAGAGCTTGTGCATGCTGACATTTGTGGTGACATGCAAGAGGAATCATTGGGTAAGAACCTTTATTTTTTGACTTTCATTGATGATTACTCACGCCACACTTGGGTCTATTTTCTTAAGCAGAAATCTGAAGCCTTTACATGTTTCAAGAATTTTAAAGCTATGGCTGAAAAACAGAGTGGGTATCATGTCAAGATACTTAGAACAGATAGAGGGGGAGAGTTTACCTCTAATGAGTTTGCTGATTTTTGTATCAAGAATGGGATACAAAGACAGCTTACTGCTGCGTATACACCTCAGCAGAATGGTATTGCTGAAAGAAAGAACCGTACCATCATGGAAATGGCACGAAGCATGTTGCAGACAAAAAATCTTCCAAATACTTTTTGGGGAGAAGCAGTTGCCACTACAGTATATATTTTGAATAGAAGTCCCACAAAAGTTGTTCAAAACATCACTCCAAAGGAAGCCTGGAGTGGTCACAAGCCTTCAGTGGCTCATCTTCGAGTCTTTGGATGTTTGGCATATGTGCACGTTCCAGTTCAAAAGCGGAAGAAGTTGGATGCCAAATCCCAACTTTGTATCTTTGTGGGATATTCTACTGCAACTAAGGGATATAGATTCTATAATCCTGACACAAAGCAATGGATTGTTAGTCGGGATGTGATTTTTGATGAAGGGGGAGTATGGCAGTGGAAAGATGTTGTGCAGCAAAATCCATCACTAATCATAAACATGGAAGATAATACTATTCCTCCTCTCCCCACAAGCTCAAGTGGAAGTTCAAGCTCAAGTTCCAATCCTCCAAGTTCACCCAGTTCTTCTAGTAGCACAAATTCAGATAGTGATTCACCTCCACCATCACCTCCACCATCAGTTCCAAGAAAGGTACGAAGTTTGGTTGATATTTATCAGAGGAGTGCAAATATAGTTCCAGTTGTTAATTTTGCTTTATTTAGTACAATTCAAGTTGAACCCTCTGTGTATGAAGAAGCAGTGAAAGAACCAGTATGGGTTAATGCTATGAATGATGAGATGAATTCCATTCATAAGAATAATACTTGGGAATTAGTGCAACTTCCCAAAGATAAGCAGGTGATTGGTGTGAAATGGATATACAAAGTCAAATATCATGCTGATGGTTCAGTGGAAAGACATAAGGCAAGATTAGTTGCCAAAGGATTTGCACAAACTCCTGGAGTGGATTATGCAGAAACTTTTGCTCCTGTGGCTAGACTTGATACAGTAAAGATTATATTGTCTGTAGCTGCACAGTACAAGTGGCCAATATTTCAAATGGATGTAAAATCAGCATTCCTTAATGGTTATATAGATGAGGAAGTTTATGTGGAACAACCTATGGGTTATGAAGTTCAATGAAAAGAACACTTAGTCTACAAGTTGAAGAAAGCTCTTTATGGGTTGAAGCAAGCTCCTCGTGCCTGGTATGCTAGAATTGACAGTTATTTCATGAAGAAGGGATTCAACAGAAGCCACTCAGAGCCAACCTTGTATGTCCAACGTATTGGTAATGATATTCTCATAGTTTGCCTTTATGTTGATGATCTTATTTATACAGGTAACAACAAAGCTCTCATAGAGAAGTTTCAAGCAAAAATGAAACAAGAATTTGAAATGTCAGATCTGGGACTCATACACTATTTTCTTGGTGTGGAGGTACTACAAACATCAAAAGGTATATATATTTCTCAAACCAAGTATGTTGCTGATTTATTGAAGAAGTTTAGAATGGTGGCATGCAAAGCATTTGCAACCCTCATAGCAATTGGTGAGAAATTAACTAAGGAGGATATTAGTCCCAAGGTTGATGCTACTTTATATAGAAGTTTGGTTGGTAGTCTCATGTACCTCACAACCACTAGACCCGATATTATGTATGCTGTGAGCCTCATCTCTTGGTTCATGCAGGATCCACATGAGTCTCATTGGCGAGTTGCTAAAAGAATTTTGAGGTATGTGAGTGGTACACAAAATTTTGGAATTCATTATTCTCCCACTAAACAGTTTGAGTTAGTTGGTTACACAAATTCTGATTGGGTTGGTTCAGTGGATGATAGAAAGTCTACATCTGGATATGTTTTTTCACTTGGTTCTGGAGTTGTTTCTTGGAGTAGTAAAAAACAGGCAATGGTGGCTCTTTCTTCAGCAGAAGTGGAATACATGGCAGCATCATCAACAAGTTCTCAAGCGGTATGGATGAGAAGGATATTGGCAGATCTACATTTGGTTCAGGAGCATCCAACCACCATTTATTGTGATAATAATAGCACTATTTCCATGACAAAGAATCCTGTGTTTCATGCCAAAACGAAACACATAGAGATCCGACATCATTACATCCGTGACTTGGTTCAAGATGGACAAGTGGAGTTGCAGTTCTGTCCTACATCTGAGCAAGTTGCTGATATCTTTACCAAGGCTCTTACTACACCAAGTTTTGTGGCCTTGAGAAATCAGTTGGGACTCACCCCTATTGATCATTCAGGGGGAGATTGAAGATTTGAATAAGTCAATAGTCTTTTAGCTTTAAAACAGTTTTTTTAAAGTAGCGTTTAAAAGCAGTTTGCATACTGCGTATGTCTTCATTGTGTTAGTTTTAGCTTTTCCAGCTTTAAAGCTGTTCGGCGTAGGCTTTGTTTTTTAAGCTTTGTTTTTTGCTTTATTCTTTTCTTAATTCTATGCGTTGTTTCTCAAACTCTCTATATAGAGACTTCTTCCTGTAATACAGTTTGAAATATAACAGAAATAATACAGCCGAACTTTATTTTTTCCTGTCTGCTATTTTTATTTTTCAGTTTTCAGTTTTCAGTTCAATTATCTGGAAATGATGAGTTTATGAAACAGTTTGTCAAGTTTATAGTTTTGTTAATCTCAGCTTTAGAATTATATCTTTCACTCAAGACACAGAAAATTCCTCCTGCAATCTTTTAAAATCATACCAAATTCTCTTATCCAGAAGAGATGTCATTCAACTTGTCTTGTACTTATCTCTTAGCTGCCAAAAAAAAAATTTATCTAAAGTAAAATTTATTCCATTGTTTAAGTTTACGCTTAACAAATTGAAGACGTTTTAAAGAGGAATACATTGCAAAAATATTCTATAAACGTACACCGTACATTTTAATAGTATATAGATACTGGGTTTCTAAGTTATTCCATCCAAATGGGCCCAAAAAAATTAAATTCGAATTAAGATGGGTTTGCAAATTTTCCCGTTAGACCTGCAAAAATACCTACATATTGCAGGTGAGTAAATCGGCTTAAAGTTCGTATACGTTAAAGTGATGTAAGCCCGCAACGTAAGCTGTAGTTGTTTGAAGGGACCCGTAAGTAAAACGTGTCGTGGAAAAGATGGGAAACAGTACAACTTCAAATATTTCTAAAACTCAAAGCGTTTTCACACGAGTAACCTGAAATGTCTTCGAAAAAATTAATATTTATCTACTACAGTGACTTATATATTATATCTTTCCGTTCTGTTTGGTGTAGTGATTTTGGTTAGTCAGTAAGAGAAACAAAATGGAAGAATGCTTTTGCCTCGATGAATTTAACTTGGATGCTATTTTGGAGGAACAACTTTTGTGGGATATTACGCTCGAGAGTGATGGTCAAGAGATGGTTGATGCAGCGATAGATGAGCAGAATGACCAGGGGCACTCTAGTTTCTCTGACCATGAAACTATGGGATTCTTGAATTGCTCCAGCGAAAACGAATACAGAGGATTGAGACTTCTGCATCTTTTATTTGCATGTGCCGAGGGAATTTCTGAGGGAGCCTCTGATGTTGTTGAGATTACCCTTTGCAGGCTGCGAGAACTGGTTTCTCCCACTGGTTCTGTAATGGAGAGGGTGGCCTTTTACCTATATAATAGCCTTGTTCAGTGTAATAGGCCTGTGGATCAAATGGAGCTGGAGTTTCGGAAGCTAAGGAGATCAGAGAATTTTATGGGAGCTTTTAGTTTGCTTCACCAAGGGTACCCTTACACCAGAATGGCCCATTTCACTGCAAATCAAAGTATAATGGAGGCTCTGCAGGGTGCAAGTAGTAATAAAAGCAGCAGGAAAAGAATCCATATTATCGATTTTGATATTATGGAGGGCATGCAATGGCCGCCTCTCATGGAAGCCTTGAATGATAACAGTATTGCAGTTGGTCACTTGAGAATCACTGCAATTAACTGGGAGGAGTATGAATCGGCCTGCAAACACACAGGAAGAAGGTTGTGTGAATATGCAGAATCCCTTGGGATTCCTTTTACTTTCCACGAAATGGAATTGAAAGATGTGAACAGTATTTGTTCAGAGGAGGAGGAGATCGTAATGGCGAACTGCATGAGCGAGCTTCCACACATGTCGAAGCGAAGAAGCAAAGCGAAGGTCTCAGAATTCATTCATGGCGTCAGTTGTCTCCGTCCTGCTATTCTAACCGTGGGAATGGGAGCTTCATATGAAAGTGAAAGCACCTCCTTTTTCAGCCGTTTTGTTCAGTGCTTGCAATACTCGTGCGCCATGGTAGACTCGTTGGAAGCAGAAGTGGCAGAACATCCACTCGCAAGAGCAATGATAGAAAGAATGTTCATCGCGCCAATGATAACGCGTAGCTTGCTGTGCCAAGAAAAAGAGTTCAACGTCGCTGACATTGCATTTCAGTGTGGTTTTAAAGTTGGTTTTGTTAGCGAGGAGAATGTAAACCAAGGTAGGGCATTGATCTCTCGTCAAGCAGGAAAATACTATGGATTAGAGGGGCGGGGAGATGGTGGTCTTTGTCTGACATGGGCTTCAATTCCTTTGTTGTGTGTTTATGTATGGAATACACCATCCCCACCTCCGCTGGGAGTGAAGAGTGGGATCCCTAAAGATACGAATGCTAGTCACAATCGTAATGATATTTTTACATTGCCCATAACCGCAGAAAAATGCATTTCGGACGAGCCATCCCTGTCTCCATCAAAATTAAAATTTTGACGGACAGCTACCTCTGAACTGATATTTATTTGCTTGAATGCACAATAAGAACATAGGTAGAAGACATTTATTTTGAGTTAGTGTGTTTTTAATGTATGGCAGTTTGCGTGAAACGCTGCAGTCCGTTCGCATGCCCAAATGAGTCAGGTCTATCTTCCAACTATTTTTTTCAGTAGCAGTCGTACGAGATGCCTGAAATAATATATGATTGCTTCTATAGCGTAATAAATTCTAATTTCAAAAGTATTCACTGCAGGAGAGAAAATGACCGACGTGTGCCATGTGTAAGTTCACTCTCAGCAGCTTGAAATGATCGACTGAGATCAACGTTTCTTATAAGAACAAGTGTCAAGTGGCAAAGTATATGTCTTTATAGTATTAGAAATCTCTCATAAAAAATAAATATTCTTTCACTTGTGCATATGTACTTAAACCGTTTATTTTTAATGAGAGGAGTTGGTTTTATTTTTAATGACAGGAGTTGGTTTTGTTTTTTTGGGCCATAGTACTCACTATTAGGTATTTGCGCGTTGGTCAACATTTTTATTAGAGGAATATGTATTAAAGAGTTTTGCAGCTTTCTTTATAAGTGTAATGTACAATTTCTAGGGCATCTATGTGTAGGTATTAGATAACACCTCTAAATGACCACTTTTAGATTTTTATGCACATAAAGACTTGTCTTGTGATTGGCGTAACTATTCAAAAGCCGAAACAATAGCTTTAAGCTCTTAAGTCATATATGAAGAAACCCAGTAAAAATCAAATGTACCATTTAGGAGCTTATGGTCCACTAAGTTAGGGTGGATTACTTCTAGGCCATCTCCCCTAGTAGTATATATTTTACAATTTTTATAAATCAATATTGATATATTATAGGTATAATTTCTATACCAAGAAATAAACATTATGGATAGCTACAAGTGTTGATTGTAGATGAAACTTTGCTTTTATATTATATTGTCCTCAACAAAATATGAAAAAGCTATATTATGTATTTTAATTATATATTAATACTTAAATTAAATTTAATATTGTATAATTAATTTGACTATTAATATTGAATATATAATATCTAATATAATACTATGTTAAAACTATTAAATTATAAGATATTTTATAATTATGTTTCAAATATAAAGTGATTCTAATTGAATAATAAATTCATATAAGTATTAAATATTTTAAAATAAAAAATAGTTTAATTTTAACTATAATTTGCATGTAAGTAGTTCAATCTCTAAAATAAGAAAATATTTTCTTAAAGAAATTTTGAGATAAATATAAATTTATAAAATAAAAAAATTATTATGGATGAAGATAACATCTAAAATAAGAAAAAGTATAGGTAAGAAAGACATGGTTATAGTGCAATTTTATTACTTCATACTACAACTACAAGGTCACATTGATTTGTTTACTCAAATTGAGAGTTGTTTATGCATAATGGTATGGTATCTAGCAGACACTTTGATGCAGGAGCATCTAAGTTCACTTGCAATCTTCATCAATAGAAAACAAATCTCTATTTATTTATTTTTCGTGTTCCATATTGTTTTATCATGTAGGAGATGAAGACACAAATTTTGGAGAATCCCCATATGTTCATGGAAAACTAAGGACATCACTTTGAAGAGGAGCCAAATGGACACTTAAATCCCAAATTTTGTGAAATTTGGTTAAGAATTGGATAAGTTATGGAACTATGAATTTTCTACCTACATCTAACTTTGCAAAACTTTTAATCCTATCCAAATCCCCCTCATTTATCCATAATTCCTCTTAATGCTCAAGTTCCCATAGGTTTCCAATTTGTGGAACTTTGAATCTTATCTAAATGTCTATTAGATTCCCACTAAGTCCTTTTGGACCTTATTTCTCCCCAAAAAATTTTCATCTTTTCCACTTGTATAATTCTTGACTCCATCTAAATTTGTGAATTTTTCATGTGCAACTATATACTTCATAATGCCTTCCATCTTCCCACAAGTTCACTTACAACTCATTTTCCTACAAAGTCAATTATGTACTTTCTCTCCACCCTTCTAATGAA
>VDFB02146000.1:0-22533 GCA_007258455.2 Sequoia sempervirens | reverse complement strand
TATTGGAATTTTTACGCCAAGATGCCTAACTCTAATTTTTCTGAATTTTTCACCACTTAATGGCCTATTTTTTCCATGATGATCCTACACATACCCACACTTGTATTATGATCTTGGTAAATTTATATTTTGAGAGATCGATAGTATGGTCCATTGTACACTTCTATAGTTGCGGTGCCTTGAGCATATCACATGTACTAGGCTTGTTGAATACACTTGTACTATAGCAGCAAGATACCCACAAGCATTCGACTATCCTTTGTGATGGTTATGGAAGTATGGTGATTTACACTTTTGGAGGGTGAGATCTTATGGATGCCCTATCTACTCACTCAACAGTGGCTAGACCCCACCAGATAGTTACGGAGGATGCAGGTGGATAGGTATCTAGCATGGAGGCATGACTATGTCATACAACCATTCTATTATGGGAAAGTATTGCAACAATTTGGATAGGTGTAGACACCAATGAGGGTGTGACCCTTCATTAGATGATCAGTGTGAAGTGCCCAAAGGCCAATTGACACATTCAACTAATGATAGATCATGTGCGGGAGAGTGATTCTGATGATTTAGATCATGACCAACCACTAGTCTCTGACATTGATGATGTCAGTAGCACAGATGAGCATGCAAAGTGGTGGTCATATGCAAGACTAACTCCTATGGTCCCCATGTATTTTCCCCTAGGTGATGCAGGGCTATCAGCAAATGAGGGTGATGAGCTAGAGGAGAGAGTAGAGGAGGTATAGTACAAGCCAAAAGATATGTTTACATATGTTATCGATGAGGAGTACCAGTGTAAGGTTGATCTTGATTATGAGGACCAGGATGGAGGAGAGGAGGATGAGGATTAGAAGGAGGATTATTATTATGAAGAGGAGACACCCATAAGTGAGGGTGATGAGGTAGCTATTGAAGATTGGTATGAGCATGGAGAGTTGTCTCATACTTACAGGACCATATCAAGGGTAGTAGCTACAACAAAAATCAACACTCATAGTTAGAGTGAGGCTAGCACAACCTACATGCCCCTCCAAAGATGAGGAGGTTTATATTCCTCACACATCTAGACACATAGGTGATGATATTTAATTTTACGCATGTCTTTTAGTGATTTGCACTTTATTTGTATATATAGCATGATGATGTGTTACTAATTGTGTACATTTCCTATCTTGTAGGAGAGATGAGAGACTAGTGAGAGTTCCCCATTGCCGTATGCCGGGCCATGGAGATATGTGCAGCGTCCATTTGGAGGAGGAGGAGTATTTTTGGATCCCAACCACATTCCCCCACCGCATCATGGACGAGGATCAAGAGACACTCAAACCTTTTGCAAGATTATAAGAAATATATGAGAGCATGAGGAGACAACTCCATCGGGTTGAGAATGCACTATAGTCAACATAAACCTCAGTGGAGGTAGAGAGACTGTAGGCAGAGCTAGCATAGACATGAACAGAGAGGGATCAAATGGTAGATGAGCGACTTATAACCGTTCGTCATGTACAGGGTCTGGATTATGCACTAAGACTCGGTAGTTCATGGTCATGATCACACATGACTATCTCGTGATGACCAGGCACCAGATCATGAGCACTAGATCCTGAGGGGTCTAGCTCTCACATACCACTATGACATTGTATATGATTATGAGACGTACATAAAAATTTGATATATATAGACATGTGCACTTTGATTTTATGATGATGTGTCTCTTGTATGTGAATGTTAAATGCTATGTGATTAATTAAATGACTTATGGGGTATGTACAAGATCATGATGGGCCAAATAGTGGCGATATGATGGGTATGTAGGTATGTGAGTGACAAATTTTTTTATCCAAAATTGATGAAATGAAAATAGGTTTTAACGAGATTCTCAGCTTCCCACCAATATAAATTATAATTTTACTTTGAATTTAATAAATAATTATTATTTATTTTCTATTAGAATTATGACTAAAGTCCTTATCGATAGGCTAATTGAAAAACATCTATAACTTTCAAACGATATCACATTTTATGAATCTGAAACATGCATCACATTCTATGCTTGACATACTATAGGATTAAAAAAATAAAAAATAAATTTCATGAAGTTTTGACCAAGTTAAGGTGGTCAGACATACGAGTTTTTATATTTTTAAAAAATTGTAATAAAAAATTCATAATTAATTATTTACTGGGAAAAAATTAAAAAATAATATGCATCACATCAGGGCATGAGTCCTCTACTTATATCTAAAAATATTATTAAAAAAATATTATCATTTGATTGTGGTTAGGTGGTTAGAAAACACCTACTTTATTTTTTCCTAAACAACTACTAATGCATTGAAATTTCAAATTTTCACCAAATAGATTTTATTTTTTAAATAAAACCTAGTAGTTTAGAAACTAAATTCAATTTCCTAAAGATTCTATTCTTACATATTTTTGAAAAAATATAGATAACTTATTCAAATTTTTATGTCAAGTTGCCTAACTCCAATTTTTCTAAATTTTTCGCCACTTAAGGGCCTATTTTTCCATGATGATCCTACACATACCCTATGAAAAAAATATTTAATTAATGGTGTCATGATTTAATAGGAATGATGTGATCTAGCATAAAACATTTTTCAATTTTAGCATAGATACAACATTGATAATGGGAAAAGAATATGCTAAATTAACTACACTAATAAGGATTTAATTTAACACAACAGGAAGGTGAATAGTATGAATCCTAAATCAATTATAAAATGAACATAAATAATTACCTTAGTGTTCAAGACAAACATAAATTTAGTTTTCATGAATAGAGAAATGCAAAAGTTATGACGTCAAATAACATTAAACAACACTGCTATACCACTCAAACTATTCAATGGGGACTAGAGATAATACTGACATAGATGTGCATCATTAATACGTTCCCTAAGGGGTGTTTCATCAAGATGCATTAAGAGATAAGCACTAGACCCATAATTGGTATCAACTACATAAGGTCACAACCAATTAGGGCTGAACTTATCTTTGTCTTCGTTGTCAGCACTAGCAGTTCATTGATTTTTGATAAGAACCAAATTGCCCTTAGAAAATGATTGAGGGATAACATGAATCTTTTTTTGTATTATAATTATTTAATGTGAGCTTGAAGATGTCCAAGAGCATTAATGCACTATTCATTGAGCATTGAAGTTGATGTAATTGTTGTTCTTTATAAGTGTTAGAATCAAAAAGATCTCGAAGAGCAACTTGCAAAGTAGGAACTTCTAACTCCAAGGGAATAATCACATCATTACCATAAACAAGGCTATAAGGGGTATTTCTTGTGGATGATTGAAAATTAGTTCTATAAGCCCAAAGCATGCAAGATAGTTGTGTATGCTAGTCTTTATGATTTTTTCCAATAGTTTTCTTCAGGATTTGTTTGAGAAATTTATTAGTATTCTTAGCTTGTCCATTGGATTGCAGATAATACAGTGTAGAGAAATGATGTTGAATATTAAATGTTTCAATAAATTTTAAAAATTTCCTATTCTTAAATGGTGTTCCATTGTCTGAAATGATTGGGGAAGGAAGCCCAAAGTGAGAAATTATGTGTTCCAAGATGAAACAACAAATTGCTTTAGTGATTGTAGAATAAAGGGAAATTGCTTCCACCCATTTTGTGAAATAGTTTGTTTCAATTATAATATACATATTTCCAATGGAAGAAGGCAGTGATTTTTTTTCAATAAGATCCAAATGGCACGGAGCTCAGCAGTAAGAGTGTGAATCAAATTGCTATGCTCTTGAAATTTGTGACATCGTTTAACATAGGCAAAGAAATCCTTCTCTATATGTCACCAATAATAACCCATATGAATAAGTTTTTGCACTAACGAACGACCTCCAAAATGACCTCCACAAGCATCGACATGAGCTTGTTTGAGTGCTATAGGGATTTCAGAATCTTTAAGACAATGTAATAGGAGACCATTGAAAGATCTTCTATATAGTGTGTTGGCAAGGATTACATATTTAGTTGTGAGTTTACATAAGTGTTTTTGAGTATTCGTTGTGGTAGGTTTGAGAATGGTGCCATCTTTCAAGTAGTTGTATATTGTATTCTACCATTGACAAAATTATCATGAGTTATTGCCAAAATGTCTTCTAACGGAGTATCAATCGAAGGTGTGGTGATGGTATGGATAATAAAGGTGAAATTGGTGGAAGGATTGAGTGGGGATATGAGAGAAGCTGCACTCGCCATTACATTCGCATGTCAGTTATCCTTGTGTGGGATGTTATCAATAGTGAATGAGTCAAATTTTTCTAATAGTCTCATTATAAGATCCTTGTATTTTAATAATTTGTCATGTTTAGTTTGATATGTTCCATTGATTTGTTTGATGACCAATTGTGAATCTCCAAAGATCTTAATATGTTTAGCATGTAGAGATAAAGTAGCTTGCAGACCTACAATCAATGCCTCATTCTCAACTGTATTATTTGTGCATAGGAAATTTAATCAATAAGATAAGGGAATAGGTTTTCCATTGGTTGGAATG
The DNA here is from genome assembly GCA_007258455.2 of Sequoia sempervirens. Lineage (NCBI taxonomy): Eukaryota > Viridiplantae > Streptophyta > Pinopsida > Cupressales > Cupressaceae > Sequoia > Sequoia sempervirens. Next base: position 17,989 of record VDFB02146000.1, on the reverse strand, counting down.
AGTATCACACCAGCACCAAAACCTGTTCTACACTTAGATCCATCAAAAAATAGCTCCCATGGTTTAATGTCAATGAGTAAGACATGATCATTAGGAAAGGAATCAAGAGTATGTAAAGTAGAAGGTGAAGGAGCATCAACTAAGTAATAGGTTATGGCTTGGCCTTTGATTTCTTTTTTGGAAAAAAATTTAAGGTCAAACTTAGTTAACAACATTATGCACTTTGCTAAGCATCCTGAAAGATCAATTTTGTTGAAAAGATATCTAAGAGGATCAAATTTTTTGACAACTTGTACTTTATCATTTAGTAAATAATGTCGCAACTTACTATTAGCGAATACAAGAGCCAAAAATTGTTTTTCAATTGGTTAATAGCATGTATCATAATCAATTAAGGTGTGGCTAATGTAATAAATAGGGTGTTCTTTACCATGATCGTCATGTGGAGTCAACAATACTACAAGAGCATTGGCATATGTGGTAATGTACAAGATAAGTGGTCTATGCGACACAACAGGTTATAAAATAGGTGGAGTGGCTAAATATTCATTTAGACTCTCAAAATCATGTTTACAATCCTCATCCAAATCAAAAGGGACACCCTTTTTAAGGATATGTGTGAAAGGTAATGTGTGCTTGGGTAAAGATGCAACAAAATGACATATAGCTTGAATTTGACCTTGTAACATGCACAACTGAGAGATATTCTAAGGAGTTGGAATGTTAATGATTGCATCGATTGTATTTTTGTCCACCTCAATGCCTCTATGAGATATGACAAACCCCAAAATTTTGCCACTATCTATGCCAAAGACACACATTTTTGGATTTAATCACATGTTGTAGTGTTTCATGCATTCAAAAATTTTATGGTCATTCACATTATCTTGTTGTGTTAATGATTTAGTGAGGATATCATCGACATAATCTTCTAAAATTTTGTGAATATGATCATGAAATATTAATGTCATTGCACATTGATAAGTTGCGCTGGCATTTTTTAAACAGAAGGGCATCACAACCCAACAAAATGTTCCCTAAATAGTTGTAAAGGGAGTTTTGTATTGATCTTGAGGATTAATAAGGATTTTATTATAACCAGAAAATCCATCCATGAATGGAAAAAAATCATGTCTAGCAGTTGAATCCACAATCATGTGTCTATTAGGAAGTGGAAAATAATCTTTTAAAGAGGCTTTATTCAAGCCTTGAAAAATTGTGCATATCCTAATACGATTATCAGGTTTTGCAACTGTGACAATGTTTGAGATCCAAGGGGAATAATCAATAGGCTTAATAAAGCTTGCATCAAGAAGTTTCTAGACTTCCTCTTTAACACGCAAGGCTACGTTAGGGTTCATTTTTCAAATATTTTGATGGAAGGGTTTGGCATTTGCAACAAGAACAATGTTATGCATCACCATTTTTGAGCCAATTCCTAGCATATCAAAATATTTCCAAGCAAAAATTTCATGAAAATCATGAAGTAAAGTGGTTGTATCTTCTTGTTCCTCATCATCATGGTACTTCCCAATCTTGAAAACTTTATCTTTATTATTAATTTCCATTAGCACATAAATTGTATCTCCTAATGGGAGTGCATTGGATTTAGGACTTCTAGATTCAGAAAAATCTACAGTGATATCATTGGCTTCTTGCTTGGTAACATTCAATGCATAGGAAATGTGTTTCATGTAAGTAAGTGAGGATAGAGTATCATAAATTCCAAACAAAAATTTCAAAGCCTCATCACTATCAACATATGTCCATGAAGGTGGTAAGGTTATATACAGAAAATCAGGATGTTTGATTGTAAGTTTGTGTTGCGGGTGACATGTTATAATGTTAATTTTTAAAGATGGTCATTGAGTGGCTTTGGTTGTTTTAGAAAAAGAATATCCCAATCTAGTTTTTGTTTCTTGCATATTAGGTTCAATAGGGACATGAATACCTTGTTCATGTTTTCCACAACCTTTTTGAGTATAGCCTAATTGTTTTACAAATTTATAGCCTTTTCCATAAAGTCTTTCCATTTCATGTTGGGTAGGTGGGGATTGGTAATCTATCTCATCAAAATTGGTTGTGTATGTTGCATTGCCATCCATATTGTAGGAGATAGATGCTTGAGATGATTGTTAAGAATTTTGAGTGTACATAATTGTGGGTTTTTCTTGTTTCACATATTTCTTTTGCATGAGGATATATTCACCCATACATAAGGGTGTGAATTCTAAGGATCCCCAATCATCACCAAATAATTTAGATACCATATCCATATCTTTATGTTCAATTTCAAGGGGATGTATGTTAGAGGTTGAAATTAATGTTTTCAAAGGACATGTAACTCATTTTTCAAGGTGCAAGCAATTTTTAAGCTCAGGATCTATTTCAATTTGATAAATTCAATTGTTGTAGACATATTTCATGAGATGATGAAGGGTTGAAGGCACTACATTCATCTCGTGAATCCATGGTCGGCCTAAAAGAATATTATACGAAGGATTGTAAGGCATGACATGGATAGGAGTTTACAAAGTCGCCACCCCAATTGTAATAGGTAAAGTAATTATCCCAAGAAGTTGCTTTGTTGTATTATCAAATTCTCAAATAGAGACAAAATCAAGTATTATTTGTGACCTATCAACTTTTAATTGATCAAGATTGGTTTTTTGGATGAGAGTTTCCACATAATTCAAAGTGGTACTAGGATGAATTGTGATTTGTTTTAGAGTGGTTTGAAGAATTTTTTTATAGTTTGGTGAGGTTTGAAGCAAATTCCAAGGGCATGTGTAGGATCATCATGGAAAAAACAAGCCTTGAAGTGGCAAAAAATTTAAGAAAATCAGAGTGAAGCAAGATAACGTAAAAATTTGAATAAGTTATCTATATTATTTAAAAAATATGTAAGAATAGAATCTGTAAAAAATTGAATGTAGTTTCTAAAATATTAGGTTTATTTAAAAAAAATAAAAATCTGTTTGGTGAAAATTTGGAAACTTTAATCGCGATTAGTACTTAAATTTTTGGGAAAAATAAGTAGGTGTTTGTCGACCACCCTAACTAGGATAAAATGATAATGTTACATAAGATTTTATATATAAATAGATGACTCATGTATGAATGTGATGCATTTTTTTTGTAATTTTTTCCAAGTAAATAATTATTATGATTTTTTTATTACAACTTTTAAAAAGATATAAAATCCTATATGTCTAACCACCTTAACTTGGTCAAAACTGTGAAATTCAATTATTATTTTGTAAAAGAATCCTATAGTATGTGGTAAGAATGTGACACATTTTTTTGGATTCAAAAAATGTGATACCATTTAAGCTATATATTTTTCAATTAGCCAGATCAATTAGGACTTTGGTTAAATTCAAAATAGAAAATAGGAGCTTGATAATTTACTAAATTCAAAGTAAGCATAATTTATATTGTTGGAAACTGAAGCCTTTAAAACCTTTTCATTTCATCAATTTTTGTGTTAAAAAATGTTTGCCAAGCCATATACCCTACACATACCCATCATATTGCCACTTTTGGAAAATCATGATCCTACACATAACCCCAAAGGGGAATTTTTGCAAGACTAGTCTTTGACTATTCGACAAGATCATACTCGCTTGGTGTGTGGGTTATAATGAGAGGAAGAACTTCAGGTGGATTAGGTAAAGAGTAAAGGAAGGTGGAGGTGGTTGTGGCAGTTCTGGGGATGGTTGGTGTTATATGTATAAACAACAATATCATTACTAGGTCTTGTGATACATTGGCGTTAGGTGGGTAAAAAGGGATGTCGAGGTTAGTTAGAGGGAGGTGGAAATGAGGATGTGAGGATGGAGTAAGGATAATTTTAGGTGAATTACATTAGCGTATTAGATTGTAAGAGTCTCACAACAAAAACTAAATTGGATGAGTTGGATGAGAGATGCAGTCTTGAAGAGACTTATCTAACAAATACAAAATTATCACTACTAAAAGGTTTGAGGGAGTAAATGATTTGTCAACTAGTTTAGGATGTTCAAGAAAAGCACTAGAGGTGTGTATTTGTTAATGTGAGTTGGTCACCACAAACCTTAGTGGATGGCTTATGTGAGATGTAAGTCTTGGAGTGCTTCATCTAACAAATCAAAGTCATCACAATCAAAAGGTTTTAGGGGGAGTTTATCATTAAGGGGTTTAGGTTTCTCATTTGAAGCATTAGACGATGAAGTGAGTGAGAGGAAGTCCTGAAGGACCTCCTCTAACTTATCAACATCATCGCTACTAAGAGGCTTACATGAGATGTTCCTAACTTGAATCATGTGTTTGAAGGGATTGTTCATTATTTCAGTTTTGGTGTCATTATGTATCGATGACTATGATCTAAAAGAACTAGGAATGAAAATAGAAAAGGAAATTTTCAAAGATCTAAAACTAGCCATGTATGCCATGAAAATAAATGAAATTTATGCTAAGAAAATAGAAATAACTAAAGTTTAAGAGAATGATAATCACAGAAAACAAAAAGATGCAATGTAGGAAATTGAAATTTGGAAATGTTGATGCAAAACTGTAGAGGGACTTATTCAATCTAGGTGGCAAATGAGTCCTAGGAGATGAATTTTTGAAGATTTTTCTATTTTTTGTATTTTCTATAAAATTTGAAGTCTATACAATGCAAATATAGAATACAACTGCAAAAAGTTGGAATAATTCACTGAAATGCAATGATGAAAACTTAATAATGCTTTAACTAATGCAATATTTAAGAAACCTCAAGATGTAAAACAATGTAAGATTATGAAATAACAAAGACCTAAGACGCAAATAGAAGTGTAAATCAAAATGATGTTATGTTCAAGGCTCAGGTTCACCAAAATGAACTATTGATTTTTGGTTCCTATGGATAACTCTTGCTCTTCTAGGGTTTTTCACCTAAAAGGAGAGATATAGGAGAAAAAATTCTAATGGTTCATTCAAATAATGTTATGTGTGATGTTTTCTAACCTAAATTAAGTTGAATAAATGCAATTGACTAATATGAATGAATGAAAATGAATGCAAAACTAAGATTTACACTATGTTTGAAAATATGTTGTGATATGCAAAAATCATGAAAGAATGAACAAATATGCAAATTAACCTAAACAAAAAGTTGTTTCTCAAAATGTGTTCACCTAGAAAACTATAGATGATTGGAAAATAATCTAGAAAACTAATGAAACTTGAATTGAGGTTGACTAGGACTAATTCGACACCTTGGGAGAATCAGTCCCAGATCAGAAATTTTCTACACAAAACCTATTTTTTGACAGTTGGGAACTTGGATCTAAATCTGACTCAATTTTTCACCTCAAGAGAGACTCATTCACCAAGCATAGCGAATCATTCCACCTTGGAATTTCTACAATTTTAAAATTTTGTTCTACACCTTGACACCTGTACAACAATTTTTGACAGATACCTGATCTCGGATCTTAGAAAATTCCTGAAAATAACTTAAAAATGTTTGTCTAATGGGGGGTTTTCCTTGGTCAAACCCCTAGTTGGGTAATTAAACCTTGAATAGAGAAAAAATTGAGTAAACCTTAGCCTTAGATGTGTTAAAGACTAGGAAGAGTTGAAATATAACAATGATCCTATTGTATTGCTCTAGAATAAGACATGCAAGAATGATCTATATGATGCAATATCTCAACCCTAGAAACCTTACAACACATGAAAAATTGGGATCAAATGACATGCAAATGTTAAACAAACAAGATGAAAACCTTTACCTAGAGATAGAGTGAAAATGGAAGATGGAAACAATAGGAACCAAGTCCTTAGGCATGATTTGGTGGCTAGTTTCACCTCTTCACCCTAGATTTCTTCATGATTCACCATAGGAATCCATCATCAAACCTTTGCAATGTTGAATCTTTACAATAGAAGTGAGCTTCAAGACCTACAAAAACCCTAGTTTGTTGCCCTAAAACTTCAACTTTTGCTATTGAAACTTGTTGTGGAAGACTTAACTCTAAAATTTCTCTTGAGAGATGATAAAAAGATGATAAAAAGATGATAAAAGATGGTAAAATATGATAAAAGATGATAAAATATGATAAAATATGTGTGAAATGACTTAAAATGAGTATTTATAAGCAACAAAACCTTATTTTCTTGTTAATTGGACCTAAGAGGCTGACATTTATTAGAAATAAAAGTTAAATTGATTAAATTTATGATTAATTTTGAATTTTCCCTCAAAGAGTACTCATTCACCACCCTTGGCGAATGGGTCCGACCAGAGGGGACTCATCCGCCCAAGGTGGTGAATGGGTCCCACTACTACTGTTTGAAGGTAGGTTGTCAGGGTATGATGTAAATAAATGTTGTTTGTCAGGTTTTCATGTGATTTCTCAAGTGAAACAGGCCTTTAGATCAAAATTAATGGGTCTAAGGGGCCTATAAATGTTGTTTTGAATGGAAATGATGTGAAGGGACTCAAAAGTGGGTCTAATTATGCATTAAATTGTCTCTTTTCTCAAGAGGGTCCAATTTTCTATGGAACAATTTTAACCTTGATGAGTATAGATGTAAGTTGTGTTGTTTTTAAATCTAATGAATGTAAATGCAATTCATTTTAAGCCATGAGTGTGAAATTCAAATTGTAGTTGTTGTTTAGTTGTTGCTTAAAGAGCACTTTATAAAAAATGAAGAAAAATAAAAAGTTAGTATCCTCATCCAACCTGCCACATGATGCCAATAGAATGTTAGTAACCAGAAAACCCTAGTCAACTGAAATAGAAAGGTAGAAAGCTAAAAATACTGGCAAAAATTAAATGAAAACCCTAGATAGACAATTGTGTCAAGCAATTGATAGATGCAACTCATGAAATTGATCAAAAGCATCTCAGAAACTATAATTGTCACTCACGAGATGTCGACTGTGATTCATCAACACAAATGTAGCTCAGGTTTATAATGATTGTGGCAAACCCAAAACACAAATGCAGTGAACGATAACCAACAGTGGCGTACAAACTTGAACCTCCGAAACAGTTGATATTGTACCAAAAATAAGTGGTCTAATGATGCCTATGATATGACCCTAGGGTTAGACTAGTAAACCAGAAGGCTAAATGACCTAGATTTCATAGAAGCAACTAAAAATTAAACGAAATCTAAATATTCCCTTATGAAAATTAGTTGTGTTATTTGGCCTAGTGATTGCGTCATTCTAGCATTTGCAATTCATCGAATTGTACCTAAAACATACAAAAACTAAAAATCCATACAAAATCTACAAAAAAAAATTCCTTCATGTTAGGTTCACAAAATGTAACTAAGGAAAAATTCAAGTTAGCAATAAACAACATAAATGAACTAAACCCTAGTTGACAATGAAGCACAATGCAACATAAAAGCATAAACAAATGAACAATCTCACCAAAACCTTCATCCACTCCATGATTCATCTTCACTTCCCTTCTCCATTTTGTTGTAAATAGTATTTCCCCTAGATTTTCATGACCAAATATGACCCATGACAAAGACCCAAGAAAAATATTGAAGGATTTGACTCAAGAAATTGCAAGTGTACTCATAAATTTGCAAGCATGAAGTCTGCCAGCAAAAAGGGACAAAATGAGGTTGACCCGGTCTTTTTATCAGAGAGTCAATTTTCAATGAATGGCCATGATTAATAGTTTAAAAATTCCCTAAGATGGAAGGTTGCGATTGAATATGACAACTAGCAATTAGGGTTAGGGAAGAATTAGCGTAACATTTGAAATGGAGGGCTATGATTTAATTTTAGGAAAATTAAATAAATGGACATGAATGCATGTGATAAGAGGATATAGGGCATAGAAAAAGAGATTTATAGAGAATCAAACAATAATTTAAAATTATTTTATTGAAGAGGTAGTGTTGAGTTTTTGAAAGAAAAAAAATTAATTCACATGAGGTGGGGTGGTGCAGGAGCACCTTAGGTTTAGTAGGTTAAATGCAAGTTGTAATTTTGGTTTTATTATGTTGGTATTATGTAATAAGGACATATAAGACCATATTGGGTGTGTTTTAGTTTGTATTAGGTTGTTAGGAGTGTTGGTGGGTCAAATTGCTTAAAGTTGTCAATTTTGGAAAATGTTGTGAATGTGGTAAATGTTGCAAAACATGAAATATGAAAAGACACAAGTGTAAATGAAGGAATTAGAATGGTTGTAGTTTTAAAATAAATTTTAAATGGTTGGTACATGTTTAAATATCCTTTTGGAGGTTGAAGCTAAGGTTGGAGAGGTGGTGGTTATTGAAAATCTTGAAGTTGGAATAAAAAACATCTTTGTTTTTGCATTTTTGAAATTTTTTTTGTTATTATAGTGATTGGTATAGACTTGTATGGACTTACCATAGCCTAAAACCTATTGGAATTAGTGGTGCTATTAATCTTATTTATTCTCCTTTTTGTAGCACTCATATTCATTACGTTTCAAGCAAGTTAGAGGCATTTTAATAAAAACTGTCAGAAACCCTAATTAGGGTAAAAGTGAGCAAACAAACGAATTTTCAAGGGTTCCGTACAAAGTGACCACCCATGATTTTGAGGTATGTTGTATAAATCCCATATGGATATTTTAATATATGTTTATATTCTTGATATCATGTTAGCAATAAAAATTATGGCCAAAAAGCCATTGCTACTACTGAGTTTGTTCAAGCAATTAGGCCTGAAGACTAGGACAGTCAATTTTAAGCCCTTTCCTTCCAATAAAAAATACCATATTTCTTGATATGTTGAAAAGGGTCCAAATGGGTATCTAAATCTATGCGTACCTTTTTTGTAACAATTCTACTTTGGAAGGTGTGCCTGAATTTTTCTTTTTGGAGTACTACAAGGATTTATGTCTGTTTGTGAAGGGATGATAGGTAGAATGAATAATATGAGTTTTTTTGAATAATTTTTCATCTAAACATGTTACCACCACTATGTTTAGAGTTTTTTGAAAGTTTTGGATAAAAGGTTTGAGACATTGATGCCTTATTTGTGTTTTGTAACCCCAAAGGAGTATGTCTCAATTGGGAAGAGTTTGAGTTTGTGGACCATTGAGACTAAGTTCATTACCTAATGTTATTGAAAAAATTGTGTACAATCTTTCTCTGCATCAAATTGGTATCAGGTCCCAAATATCTGGGAAAGAAAGATTTTGCAGTTTATGTGTTGTCTTTTTGTAGGTTGAAAGAAGAACATGGATGCCAAAAGACTAGGTAGTGAAGAAAGGAGGAAACCTAGGTGAGGTATCATGCAGACAAGAAGAAAAAAAATGAAAGAGAATTGATTGAGAAAGAAGAATGGAAAATATGAGAAGAAAATTCTATGGAGACTTGCAGAGTATAGAGGTAACAAGCAAGAAGCCACTTCTAAGAAAAGAAAAAAGTGATATGAAGAAGAAAAATGAGAAAGAAGAATAGATAAGCATAGCAAGAGATAATGGAGTTGAGACACACCTTGGAAAAAATAAAAAATAAAAATTGAACTTGAGGGAACTTGAGATGCAATAGTTGCTTCAAAGAGCAAACCAAGAAAAAGATTGACAATGGCCAATAAGGAAGAAGGTTAAATGGCCTATCAAGAAGATTATTTTGAAGAGAAGGAAAGAGAGGACAGCAAGGATATACATTAGGGATTCTTTGTTGATGAAGGAAGATAAAAATCCATTTGAGAAAAGGAAGAGGTAAATAATACAATGGTGAGTAAACCTAGGACAATTATGATAGCAACTAGGAATGATCAATTGTCATTAAAGGTTCAAGACTTGTTCCAAGAGCGTGTTAATTTGATAATATATGACACTCAAAGGGAAGACACAATTAATCATGAAAGGTTTCTAGAATAGGAAGCCAAACTCTCCAAGGTGATTAAAGACACTCAACATTTGCAATTGGAATATGAGGGTGCAACCCACTATATTTTTGCATTGCTTAGGAAAATTGAGGAAGACCATCCAACACAAGATGAAGTTGAGGGGCTAGATTTCAAAAAGAGGGATCCATGTTTTGTTTTGTACACTAATACAAGAAAAGAAAAGGAAAATGTTGCTGATTGTGTAGCCTTCAAGGAGAAAGCAACATGGGATATGATTGAAAACTCAAAGGGTGAGAAACCTAAAGTTAAATTGAAATAAGCCATGGAGGGAGAGTAGGGTGTTATTGAAATGCATGCAATCTATCATGAAGAAAGGAAGAAAATGTAGGTTGGAGATGAGAAATTCAAGCAAGGGGAAGATGTTACTATGTTGAGAAGGTCACCAAAAGAGTGTGAGAAGTAGGGTAATCAAGGTTGTTATTTGTTTTGTTAAAAGTTCTCAGCAGTTGTTTATTTTGTTAGGTTCACCTACCTATGCCACATGTTCAAGAAACCTCAAGTGAAGATGAAGCCACTATGGCACTATTTTAGAAAGGGTCATATGCATGGGTCTATGCAAATCATGCAAGGTATTTTAGACCTGATTCTCAAGTTGCTACCTTCTTTTCAAGTAGAGCTTGAATCTTTTGTTTTCCTGGAAGTATGATGCAGGAGCTCCTTACATTCAGTAGGCTAAGTGCAAGTTGTAATTTTGGTTTTCTTATGTTGGTATTATTTAATAATATCATCTAAGAAAATTTTGGGTGTGTTGGAGTCAATATTAGGTTGTTAGGAGTGTTTGTGGGTCAAGTTGCTCCAAGTTGTCAATTTTGGAAAAATGTTGTCAATGTGGCAAATGCTGCAAAACATGGAATATGAAAAGACACAAGTGTAAATGAAGGAATTAGAATAGTTGTAGTTTAAAAAATAGTTTTAAATGGTTGGTAAATGTTTAAATAGCCTTGGTGAGGTCGAAACCAAGGTTGGAGAGGTGGTGGTTATTGAAAATATTGAAGTTGGAATTAAAAACATCTTTGTTTTCTACATTTTTCTCTATTTTGGTTATTAGTATGGACTTGTACGGCCTCACCATGGCTTAAAACCTATTGGAATTGGTGGTTCTATGAATCTTCTTTATTCTCCTTGTTGTAGCACTCAAATTCATTACGTTTCAAGCAAGTTAGAAAACCCTAGTTAGGGTAAAAGTGAGAAAACAAACCATTTTTTGAAGGGTTCAGTGCAAAGTGATGGCCCTTGATTTTGAGGTATGTTGTATAAATACCATATGGGTATCTAAAACTATCTTTATATTATTTATATCATGTCTGGACTAAGAATTATGGTTGAAAATCCACAAATTGCTTCTACCGAGTTTGTTCAAGCAATTAAGCCTAGAGACTAGGACAGTCAATTTTAATCCCTTTCCTTCCAAAAAAACAATACCTGATTTCTTGATATGTTGAAAAGAGCCAAAATGGGTATCTAAATCTATGCTTACCTTTCTTTTACCAAATCTATGTTTGTTTGGAGTACTGCAAGGATTTAGGTTTGTTTGTGAATGGATGATAGGTAGAATGAAGAATCTAAGATTTTGGGAATCATCTTTTGTCTAAACATATTTCCCCCACTATGTTTAAAGTGTTCCAAGTGTTGCGTAAAAGCTCTAAGGCATTGATGTGTTATTTGTGCTTTGCAACCCCTAAGGAGTATGTGTCAATTGGGAAGTGTTTGAGTTTGTGGACCATGGAGAATAAGTTCATTACCCTATGTTGTTGAAGACATTGTCTACACCCCTACTTGGAATCACAAAATGTAAATAAGGAAAAATTTATGTTAGAAATAAACAACATAAATAAACTAAACTCTAGTTGACAATGAAGCACAATGGAGCATAAAAGCATAAACAAATGAACAATCTCACCAAAACCTTCATGCACTCCATGATTCACTTTCATTTCCCTTCTCCATTTTTTTGTAAATAGTATTTTCCCTTAGATTTTCATGAGCAACTATGTCCTATGACAAAGGTCCAAGCAAAATATTGAAGGATTTGACTCAAGAAATTGTAAGTGTACTCAGAAATTTGCACGCATGAAGTCTACGAGCAAAAAGGGACAAAATGAGGTTGACTCGATCTTTTTATCAGAGAGTCAATTTTTTATGAATGGCCATGATTTATAGTTGAAAAATTCCCTATGATGGAAGGATGAGATTTAATATGACAACTAGAAATTAGGGTTAGGGAAGAATTAGAGTAAAATTTGAAATGGAGGGCCCTGATTTAATTTTAGGAAAATTAAATCAATGGATAGGAATGCATGTGACAAGAGGATATTGGGCACAAAAAATAGATTAGTGGAGAATCAAATAATCATTTAAAATTATTTGATTTAAGAGGTAGTGTGGACTTTTTGAGTTAAAAATTAATTTAATTCAAAAGAGGTGGGGCCAGGACAATATATAATGACTTTTAATTATTTACTTGGTGGGAAAATAGGAATGGGAATTTAAATAAGTGATTTATTTAAATTTGGAGGAAAAGACAAAAGAATAATTAAATAATTTAGTGAAAATTATTTAATTGTAGAGGAAAAGGATAAAGTAACTAATAATTAAATAAATTCAAGAATTTATTTTAATATAGAGAGACATAGGAAATTAGTGACGTATTTAAATAAATAAATGTAATTTATTTAAATCGATAATCAGGAGGAATAAAAGATATGAATTAATTAAATAATTAAGAATTATTTAATTACTAGTTGAATTTGGACCAAGACATAATTAAATATTTTTATTATGTTGAGAAGAAATATGATAAGTCATGGAAAAATAAAGCTTGCAGGTCTAGGTTACTTTTATGTGTCTACAATTATCCTTTGCAATAAATGAAACAAAAAAAAAATCTTTGATGAATGTAAATGTCATCACACAAAACACTAATGATTTGAATTTGTTAGATTTTACACCCTCGCATAAAGGAGAGAACAAAATATCGCAATCTAAAGAGTCTTGCATAAGTATGACACCTTGTACTAAGCAAGAGATATATTTGTCACAAAATAGTGAAATGTCCTCTACTATCAATCAAGAAAGTATCTTGTTGAGACTCCTCCAATATCATTTGATATCTCTCCCTCCAAGAACATGAAATAAATTTTACTACAAGAGTTCATTTTGTGGATATCACAGAGTTCATGGTCATTCTACTAATGAATGTAAGGATTTAAGTGATAAAATTGAACATCATAAGGAGTGTGGTGCTCTTCCTTGTGTTGAGGAACCTAGTTCCTCTAATTGAAACTTACTTTCTTCCTATTCAACTCATCCATGTATTGCACTAAGTGGGGGCAAGGGGTTAGGTAGCGTTTTCCTCGTATGTCACTTGTCATTCTCTCTTTTGGCTAGTTGACAACCTTTCATGTATATATATAAGAGCAAGCTTGGGATGTGGAAGACATGCCTCAAGTTGACTCACATGTGATGTACCAAGTTTTGGGGGAAACCCCTTCCCTTATTCATGACATCTAGCTTATTGGAAATATGTGATTTGGTAAAGGGATTTCAAAGTAATCTCTCATGTCTTCTTCTACTTTAAAGAAATTTCTCACAATAATGATGTTAGCAACTCCTTTAAAGTGGGGGCATACATTGACACTTATGTTTCATTATGTGATTTTTTTCTTCCTACAATGTGTTCTTCTCTTGGTGGTGTCATGTGGCTTCATTTTCTTAGAGAGCATGCTATTTCATTGACTTGTCCTCTCTTGGAGACATTAGGGACAATGTTCCCTAAGAAGATACCTTGCATGACCTAAGAAAAATCCCTTTGAACATACCTTACACTATTTTTCATTTACAACAACTATTATATGGCCACCTTGCATAACACACTTTGCATGCCTATGGAGCCATCTTATTTGTTCATGAGCTCCAAGCATAGAAACTTTTTCTTATCTCATGAAGCTCAAAGATCATTTTTTCATGGTTCCTTATCAAATTTATTAGGAGGTATAGCTTTGGTTTGGTTGTATGGGAGTCGAATGGACACATTACTTCCATTAGCCACTCTTGTATGTGGGTGCATACTTTTCATGTGTCTCATCCTTTTGGATACACACCCTACAAACAACATAAAGTTTCATGGCCTCAGAGTGAGTGTATAGTGGATACTAACCCCACAGATGACCTGAAGTTTTGTGGCCACAGAGTAGGTGAATTTTTTTCAAAGCTGGATCCACCCATCTTATTCTTTTCTTTCTTCTTTATTTCATTGGCATTATATGTTTATGTATTTTTTTTTGGTGCAAATTAAACACCTTGTGTGCATCCCTTTGTGCTTATGTTGGTTTGATGAAGCATCTCAGATGTTGGGGGCTTGGCCACCTCCTTTGATATTTTTCATCCTTTATCATCTGCATTGGTACACTTAAACCCCTCTTGAATGTTTACTTTAGTTTGAGTTTGAAGCAAGTTCACCCTCTCACTAAAGTGGGGGTTAAATGTAGCAACGTAAAAATTATCCCTTTTCCTTGCTTGTTTGGGCCCTCACTGTTAAACTAAGCTTAATGGTGCCTTTATTTAGTGTTGCAATGTGTTTTGCACATTCACATTAGGTCTTGGACCCTTGTTAAATAATGAACTTAAATGGTACTTTGATAAAGTGTTGTTAAGCATTGTAACACACTTTCACACTTTTCTTAGGTTTTATTTAATTAAACCTAATAAACCTTAATCATTCATTATTTAAAGTGTTGTAAAGTTTTTTAACACACTTTCACACTTTTTATGGTTTTCATTAATAATTGGGATTCTTTATGCTTTGATTGGCCTTATTTTGCATCCGCTAGCCTCATTTAATGCATCTTGTCAAGGATAATCCCAACACAAATCAATATCCAATCATAATTTAGGTGTTTTTAGGTTATATGGCCCAAATTTAGTGATCTGGGACTCATTCGCCACCTTGAGTGAATGATTCCCACCTAGGTTATTGGGTCCCAAACTTGGTTTCACAATTTTCTAAGCATTTTTGAAATTTGTCCCATAAATTATGCCAAATGGGACTCATTTTCCATCTTGTGTGAATGAGTCTTGTGCGACCCAAAATCAAAACTAATTTAAATTTTTGGTGGAATTTTATTTTCCTAGATCTGATGTTGTCTTTTAGTGTTGTAATTTTGGGAATTCTTACATAATTAAGTATAAATACAAGGTTCTTTCAGTCATTTTCACCCAAGAATTCAAGATATCGCCTACGACTTTTGTGAGAGAATTATTATATCAAGTTTTATTTTACAAGAGCATTCAAGATCATTTCTAAGGCACTCAAGAGTAAATTTATTCATCAATTGTTACAAAAATTCAAGATCCATCATCTATCAAAGTTATCAAGTATCAAACGTGTTATTGAGCTAGTGTGTGATGTAGCATTGAGGATTCATATACAAGCATTGTTTCATGTCAAAGTTCAAGATCTACATCTACATTTTTCATTTCCATTTCATGTTAGAGGTATAATTCACAAGAAATAATTCAAGGTATCATTATTCATGTTTTAGGTTCTATGCTTCATGTTTCATTTCCTTATTTCATTACCTCATCATTTAGTTTAATTACCTCAAAGGGGGTTGACCAAGGAAAACCCCTATTCCTTAACAATCAACACTTTTTTTTTCTCTCTTTGTGTATTTGCAGATATAGGTATCTTGGAGCTTGAAGATCCCTTGAATATTAGGCTACAAGCTTGGAGAAAGTGGTTGGAGTTGTTTCCCCATTTACAAGGTTGTAATCTTCACTAAAAAGTCACCTACAACCCCAAAATCAGAGTTTCAGACCCAAAGACAAAGAGGAACACAAAGCGCGGACATTGTAGACTTGATTTATACTTTAAAGCTCCAAAATACTCTAACTATAATGATTCACCTTTTCTAGTGAATGATTCCTAGTTTAGGTCAATTTTTAGGTTATTGCAGTTTTAGATACCCATTTTCCAAATTCTTGTTTCGGCACAAAAACCCAAATTTGGGACTGATTCATCCAAACTAGCGAATGAGTCCTAGTAGGCCTAAATTTCATGTTCTTAATAATTTCAAGCCTCCATTAAAGCTTTCTTAATTTTCCAAGTTCTCCTCTATACTTTTCTAGTTTGTTCTAATTTATTTGCATTTATGGCTCATTTAGTGAAGTTTCTTGCATTATTGAGTTCAATCATTAGATCCTGCATTTTATACATTTTCCTAAGCCATAGCTTGGTGGTGAACCCCTCATTAATCTTGATGCTTACCATAGGACAATCCCCTATCAAATATCCTTTTTCCCATTATCATCATTTGATTGAGATCTCTAGGGAATCCCTGAATGTAGAGTATAGAAAGCTTGGACCCCTAGGTCCTAAAATCCTTGTGGTGAAAATTTTCTATGTTTCAAAATATAAGGTTATTTCACTAAGATTTTCAACCTAGAAAATTTGATCTAAAAAATCTAAGAGATCTCAAGAGAAATTCAAGGAATTCAAGAGAAAATTTATTGAAGAGTTAATACAACAATCAAGATCTAATTATCATATCAAATTCTTCTCGCACCATGCATGTTTTTGGAGCTAATGTGATGATGTAGGTTTCATGATCCATTCAAGAATTCAAGGCATTGTTTCAAATCAATATTCAAGGTTCAAGATCCACAGCCATTGAAGCTATTTCATGCAAGTTGCAGATCTACATTCCTAGGTTTATCCAAGGGTTTGGTGAGTTGTGACATTGAGTTGTTCATTCATCATTCCTTTCATCTTGTTTTGTTTTATTTCAAGGTTTGATTACCAAAATGAGGTTTGACCAAGGTAAACCCTCATTCACCAAAAATAAAACACTTTTCCCTCTTGATTTGTGTTTGCAAATTTAGGTGGAAAAAATCTTTAATATCTCTTGAAGAGAAAATTTGGAGAACTTGTCAAATTTATTAATGTTATCATAAAAGTTTTCATCTCGTGGAAACTCAATTATAAAATTTATTTATAATTTTCAAACCTAAAACCTAGGCAAACTGAGAGATTCAAATTAGTAACAGAGGCTCTTGAAAGTTGAAAAAAATCCCTAACTCAAGACCCATTTTCCTTTGGGTGAATGTGTCCCATATCAGCTTCAATAGAGCACTTTTGGTAACTGGTAAACATCATTATGCCTTTCTCTAATTTATAATATGATTTTTGGCTCCATTATTATCGAGCTTAATCTATTAAATCCAAGTTGTATATTGCATTTTGTAGTTTGTTTACTATTTATGGTTTTTCTCCCTAAAGTGTTATTTTATCAAGACCCCCATTCTTGCAAGAAAAATGAAATAGATGTATATTCACACTTTAACTTGATTCACCTAAAGGTTGTAAGTCATTTCATTATGTGGGTCTCATTTGCTAATGAAATAGAAGGAAAATACATGCCCTAATTGCTTCATATCCTTATTTTAATAAATCCAAACCTATTTTTCTTCATTTCTTTTTGGTGAAACTGAGTTTGATCATTGTAATGTTTTGATTTTGGAGTCCATTTTCACCCTAGATCTAGATCTTGCATTTATTTTCATTGCATTGCATTGAATTGAATATCATTTATGATTTTTTAACTTGCATTATTTTTTATCTCATTTAGAGGTTTTAGGATTCCATATTTGCATCTCTAAATCTGAAAAATACAAAAAAACATAGTCATTTTCCAAATCATTTATATAACATTGCATCATCATTCACTTATATCTGAAAATAAAATCAAAATTTCACATCAAATTAGCTCTCCTTGTTTATCATTTAGTGATATTTTGCATTTGTATTCAACTTTAATTTCAAAGAAAATTCAAATTGTAACTCGTTGTTTTAGATCAAAATCTGAAAACCACTAGAATCAACATAGAAACCTGCAAAAACATTTTCAAAAACACTAAACTAGGACCCATTCTCCCCTGGGTGAATGAGTCCCTCGTAAGGGTTGTTTCTTGATTTTGTGGGTATTAAAAGCTCTATTTTTTGTATTCTATTTTCCTATTTTCCTATTTTTGTTTCAGTTTAGAGAATTTGTGTTACTTAATATTGATCATATTCAGCTTCATTTGATAAATTCAATGCATTTT
>VDFB02145999.1:0-28023 GCA_007258455.2 Sequoia sempervirens | reverse complement strand
AGAGAAGGACGGAGTCAAAAAAATTGAGTGTAAGGAGTTGCAAGTGAGGATACAGTAAATGCATGGTATCCACCTAATGGGTGAGCAACAAGGCTTGAACAACTTCCTTTTTTTGTTTCTCACCATTGTTTGGGGTTTGAAAATAAATTTGGTTCAAATAACAAACCTCTTCCCTATTAAAAAATTTGGGTAAGAGAATTTATTCCTTTCTCCTCCAAGATAGATGTTCATGGACTCTTTGAATTGTGAGTCCTAATCTATGTTAAGAGGATTTGTCTTATTTATCTATGAGTTAGTATCCTCAGGTTTTGGATTATTTTATTCTACCACTAGTAAATTTATCTCCACCTATTCATAGCTAGATATATTATCTGAGCACATCATCATGGGCTAAATTTTTAGTTGGATGGCATACATTAATACTGTGTCTCTATCTTTTATTTCTTCTAGTCATTATTTGCAGTAAGTTGATCATAATCTTCTAGATTCAGTATAGTGGGATGAGACTTGACAAATATTGTAGGTTTCTTTTGTAAATAGTTGGTAGATGCACTTGATAATAATGAGTTAACAATTCTAATTTTAATAATAAACTTGCCAATAACAAAAAAAAAACTAATTACATTATGATATTTAATATCATATGTTTGAAAGAATAGATAAAGATAAAGTGTAAGCTAAACCATTAAATATTGTAACTCTTTTACTTTTACGTTGAAAAGAGGACTATCATATTTTAATACATGTTAAGTGGTAAATTCACTACAAAAAATTATTCATGAATTGGATTTTTGTAATGTCTCCATGTTGAACTTCTCGTTTGCGGAGTGTTAACCATACACAGAATGACGCCAATTACAATAAAGATTGAACAAGCTTTTTGTGGTCTAAGAGTGGAAAAACATGAAATAGATAAAGGATACGAATTCAGAATGGATGATTATATTTGATGTTTCATTGTTATGAAAGAGCTTAATAATCAGCACTTCTCAATGATTTTATTAAATGCTCACGGCATTGTTTGATGAGATGAACAAGTCGAATTAATTTTTATACTCATTAATCCATTTTTGGATGATCATTATCTCTTTTTGTCGTTGCTCTTTCAGCCAGACTGGATCGTCACTAGCACTTGGTTCAATGTCTTCAGAATTCCTCCCTGCGTGACATTCATTTCTCATAAGATATTAATTATTCTTTCTGTTTTGATTGTGGGTGAAAAGAGAGCGCCCTGAACCAACTTACCCTCGTCGGTGGTAATAGCTACAATACTTTCAGAAATATTTGCCAGCAAACTGAAATTCCATTCACAACATGCACGATTGACTAAATTAGCAAAAACGTAAGAAATAGTAAAACGATTGATGGACATGAAATCTGAGAAGATGATTCACTTACCCTCCACTGCTCCATGGATCTCTTAACCCATTGGAGAAAATGATATTGCTTCCAAAATCCTTCAACGCTGTTTTCATGTCCTGCACGTTAATTATAACCAAGGATACTTCAATAAAAATCAATCCCAAACCAACTTGTCTTCTATTTAACAGGAATTAAAATTTTACTAAGATATAACTTTGACTGTAACACTTTTCGGCAAAACTCGGTAGTGGATTAAAATTTATATACGTGCACTCCGAAGTGAGTTGTTGCCCAGTCTTGGCGTGGCAGGACTCCGTATCTATGGTAGCAGTCCATGGAATAGGACGTGAAATCAAAGCGGTAGGGCCGTACCATCGTGCCAGGAGGATTGCTTATTGGAAGCACCATTTCAGTGCAACGCTGCGGGTTAAGAAAAGCTGTTAGATGGGCAGTCTAATTTCATTTCATTCTAACACTTAAAGAGAAAAGATGCTTAGAGACCTGCCAAACCCATCCGATATATGTGAGATTCGCAGGAATCAAATCCATGCATCAGCCTTGGCTGATGTAATTTGCTCCAGCAGCTATTCTGGTGACAGTGTCTGCCCCCCCGGGTAGGCTATTGATAGCGTTGCAGATCTGCAGTAAGGCGAGGTTACATAATAGAACTAGGATGTAATAGACTTGGTGTAGCAACTAGGTTTGGGAAGCGTATTTACCCCTTCAACTTTTTTTAAATCGAACGCGGCTGCGCGGATGTAATTTGACTCAAGAATGTCGCCCAGGGCGTCCTTATCCGTAATAATCCTGTGGCAGTAACACCCGGTCAAGAGATTTCAATTATAATTATTCTAAATAAAAGGAATGAGGAGTGCGTTGTTGCTACTTTACTCGCAAGAGTTAAATAGTTTGCTTAGGCTTAGCAATCCTTGAGGGCTAGATGCAATTTTGTCTATCATGTCCCACGATTCATTGATTCTCCTGTAGCAGATGTCGCTTACATCCTGCGTCATATTTCATATTCAGAAAAGTCAAATTTAATGATGATTCATTTATTCTTGTGGAGCTGAAAGAGAAGAATGAACAACATACTCTGAAATCTTTGGTGATAACGCTGCCATAACTATAAGTGAGAGCGTTGTCGTCCAGATTAAGGATAGGTGCAGATGATGCGAGGGCGGCGATTGTTAGGTGCGGATACTTGAGGCGAAACCATGCAGCTAGCACTGCGAAATACCATTTCAATGATTGAATCCCACTAGTTTCTAACGGAGAATATAGGCTCATGTGAAAGAAATCTTACTTACTTCCACCATAGTTTGCACCAAACACGACGACTGGACAGTTCTCAGCGTTTAATGTTTTCCTCAAATGGACAATGAAGGTCGCGTAATCGGCCAAGGCCTGCGTGGATGTGAAGTAACCCAGTGAGCTCGCATTTGCATACGCCTCCTCCATTCCCCCGAATGGCATTGACGTTCCGTAATAACGGTGCTGCATAACTTGCCACAATTAGCCCTAATATTATACTTATCAAAGCAGGAGGCCCAAAAAAAATAATTGGACACGGAATTCAGAACAAACTGTTCATACTACCTCTATGTACACCACAAGAGCTTTCAAGTTGGGAGCCTGATCTATCATGATGCCCTTGTCCAAGTCGTGCGTGATGTCAATTGCTGAACCCAACCATATGAATATTGGAGAACTGTTTGGAGCGCCGCCCCAGTTGGATTTGTCTATGAAATATCGTTGGGGAAAGGTTTGATAGCTCTCTGGCGTGTATCCAAAATGGTCCAGAACTTGGGTATAGTTGTATGCGTCGTACGAAGCTTTACTTAGACTTGAAACATAACGAGATCTCTTTAACTTCTCTACAAACCTACCACGCAGTCGAATTGCTGGCATCCCTGTGTGCTCACCGTCTCCCAAAGCACAGCCTCCCTTGGGAAAGCAACCCATCGCTACAAGAATTGTACACAAAAATCCCAACTTCAGTGGATGGAATTCCATTTCGTAGCACTCTGCACAACACTATTCTGAGCCTAGCTTTCAAAATTTTTGTGAGAACATGTTTTATCTGTAACCAACTTAAACGAGTATATATATAGCAATTTAAGAGATTAAACAGCTCGTCCTCCTGCTTAACGACCTACCTGTTTATGCTCGAGTAGCCGGCGTTTTGATCTTAACGAGCTGCCTATTGATGCTTAAATAGTGACTGTGTATTTCAACCATATCGTCTATAGCAAACACAGAATTCACAATAACGATGCGGACAAACTAAAACGAATGTAGGGATTAGGAAGTGTTATATGGACGGGCAATCCCCAAGTTTTGCCTTAGTGGTTGTCCCGTTCGGCCGCTCCTAAGCTGCAAAAAATTTCCTACGCCGGTTCACGTCAGAGGTAAGTCCCACTAAATATTTAACAATCTCAATGTTGAAATGGTGTCTCCTCTCTTCTATAAGCAATTTTTGTTTGAACATCTTCGTTGTTTCTTACGCTTTTTAGTAAATAATCTTTTATTTTTCCTCCATTAGTGAAGTCCCAAGGTGTAGTGTCATAAAATTCTTCCACTAAAGTCATGTATCTTAATCTAAATCTATGACAGTTACATTGGAATATTACATCAAGATAAATAAAGAAATAAAACAATTAGTTTATAATTTAGTTTAATAAGATAATTTAATAAATTAAATTTTAATTGTTTGTTTTTCACTGTTATTTTTTAAGTTAGTTGGTTTAATAGGAAAAATATGAAGTTTTATAAATGAATGCAATGTAATGAGAATATCAAATCACAAATCAACTTAATATTTAATATTACCTATATTATAGACATGGTTTACGCTTTTTAATATTTTTTTCTCTTCCATATTTCAATATGGTATCTATTCAAATAAGTTATCTATCTTGAGCAAAGGACAATGATTAAAAATTGTTATATTTTATATATTTTTACCTATGTACCTATATGTAGTGTTTGGTTGTCAAGTTTCAATCTAAATGCCTATATGTAGGATTTACGAGTTCATTTCATGGTGAAGGACCTAACTCAACATGGAATATGCTTATAGGTGACACACCATAGTTGGATGACTTAGTTACGCCGAGAGGCGTTCTACGATGGAAGTAATCGATTACGTCGAGAGGTGTTCTACAATGGAAGCAATCGATGCATGTACATAAAAACCCTGCAACTTTGAAATTGACATTCATTTTATTGTCCTTGATGGTTGTAGAGCATGATAAGGTGAAACAACTGCAATGGATGGTAGTGGAAGAGTGGCGAATAATCTCAAAAGACGTTACAGCTCCAGAATAGAAATGCAGGCATTACACGATAATTAAGTAGGGTGCAGAATACCCGTTTTGTGTTGCTCTCTTCCTTTTCCTCCTTTGTTGATGATGATTTTCAGATATAGCAGGCCCTATAGTACCATTAAAAGCAACATTATCAACACCCCTTAAATTGACTTACAGGCGTGATTCTTCCTGAAAAATTTTCCCAACCAAATTTTGCAAGACTCACTGCTAAATCCTTCAGGGCATGATCTGGCCGGTGATAACCATATTTCCTATAGCTAATGTCATCGTCATAAGATTTTTTCTCTACATACAGTTAAAAACCAGATCCAGAAAAGAAGAATCTTCCATGAGGTTTGAATTTTCCTCTATTTTTATTCTTGAAAACATATTAGATTGAACCCTTTAAATTTTATTTCAAAAGTAGCAGTTGAGATCCGTGAATGACAGGTATAATGTTGGGATTTGGTAGGAACAAAAATGTTTTACTGTTTGAAATACATCATTTTGCAACAGAAAGAAAATCCAGCCATCGTGGATGTATTTGGAAGACTAAAGCTTCTCTTTTGTCATTGGAAATGGTAACGAGTTATTTTCATTTTTTTCATTTTCCTTGTGTTGATATTCTAGCGATCTTTAACACAATCTATTATTATTTTGATAATGTATGTAAAAGAACACAATCTATTATTATTTGTTTATGTTCTTTTTAGAAAATCCTTACACGACTTATCTTTTGATGATTATGAGGAATTACTAGTGAAGTAAACTAACGATAAAGAATCCAACATATCCTAGCAATCATTCCTTTGGTGGGTTTCCAAATGGTTTTTAGATTTCTTCATCCTTTTCCTCATTGATTGCTTTGAATCTCTTCTAGCCTTCCATAGATGACCATAGTTAAAAGAATATATATTCAGAGTTGTATACAATAAATGAATCTGTATTATGTGTAGGAGGTTTTATTTACGTCAGTAGATTCTTTATGGACTAGGATATCTGCCAGCGTATAGAGAATTTTCATAACTTCACAAATTTATTGGTGTGTTTACATTAAATGATTTCATAATATGCCATGCACAATTTCTTGTTGTAAATGGCTCTATATTTGTCGAGTATGAGCATTTTTTTTAGAATGTGTAAAATCATTCATAGCCATTTTTTTTCTTTTCTGATTACCCTTCTTATTTTTCCATTTCTGCAGAAATATCAGTTGAGCAAAGAAAATTTTCTCTGATGTTAACAAAATATGAAGTTATTCATTTAAATCCACACATTAGTTTTTGTTCTAAAGCGTTTTCTTTTTAAAATTTCAGAACTTTCAGCTGCAATAATTAATTGCAGTTAAGTTGTAATGGTGGACAAGATATTAATGAAAATGTTCTAGAATATTTTCCTCCCAATCTCTGCTAATGAAGGGAAAGTAAGTTTAAAAGAATTCTTCTAGAATCAAGTCCTTTTATTTAAATTTTTTATATGGTATTCTTTTAATTAGTTGATATTGAAAGTATGAGTGGAAATTTTATTAATGATTGTTTTTAAATTAAGAATTCAATTGTAAGTTATTATTCTATCAAAATTATAAGAATATGATTTCAGCCTTTCTTTTAAAAATATATCAATATCATACTAAAAATTTAATTTTTTTTGAGTGAGTGCAATGTATGTTTAACAAAGGTTTCTCATAAATTTTCTATGGTTGAATAGTACGATTTGGGGAGGAAGTTGTTTGACATCTAAAATCTATCCGCTTGTACAACTTTGAATTTTTGGTTGGATTGGAATTTTCTCGTACAATGTTTATTTACTAGGTAGTTGCATTCATGGGTATTGAAAGATCTTATTAATTGTCATTAATGAGATTTCCTCTATTTGGAAAACTATCTAAATAATTAATTCTCATTTATGGGATTTCCTCTCTTTGGTAGACTGTCTAATAATTCATAACAACTGTTAACATAATTTATTTTATTTTTTGTATTGGATTTTAAAAAAACTAAATATAAATAACAAATATAAACATGTTCCATTATTCTAATGGTTCACAATCGTTGAAACAATGGTTTTAATGTAATGAGAATCATAAAATCCAAATTCTCACTTGTATACTAATATTAATATTAATTCTAACTTTAACACTAATTTTAATTTGAATACAAATTATAATACTAACACTAATTTTGATTTTTGGGTAGACATTAATCTTAATTTTAATACTAACACTAATTTCAACACTAATTTTAATTTTAGCATTAATTGCAATTGTAACATATATATAATTGTATATATATATGAACAACACTGGTAAGAAAGGAGGAGACAATGGGGAAAAGTACAAGCCTCTCGAAGAGGAAATGGTTAAAATTAAAAATAACTTAAAAAATGTTGTAGAACAAAACCATAAAATGGCTAGGCACAATGCCATTATTATCAACACTATGTCTGAAAAGCTAGAAAAAATGCAAACTGAAAAGGAAAGAGCCTCCCACTACACAGATGGTTTAGATCTTAAAGATGGGGGTTCAGGATATGAATGAGCTGGAAGCTGAGACTGCTGATCTTTTAAAGACACAAATTTGGCTGCTGCTAGCTTTTTGGCTGGTTTTTTGGTTACGTGGCCTTAGCTGGTCTTTTTGATGGTTGTGGTCATTTTCTGTTGTTTTTTTACAGCCTTTCTATCTGTGTTGTCTTTACTGACTTTCTCTTTATTTTGTAAACTTTGTGGTTTTGCGTCCCTCTAAAACCCATATTTTCCTCTTTCAAAAATATATATATAATCGTAAGTTAAATTTATTAAATATATATTTGATGCCATTGTAAAATATTTTTTTAATAATAGAATAGAAACAAAATTATAAAAGACTGAAAATAATTATTCTTTTTACAAATTCTAAATTAATGTATTTAAAATTAACATTATCTAATTAAATACAAAAATATTTTAAATTTACTATTACGCAAAAAATCCTTTTTTTTTTTAATAATTTGAAGATATTCAAAAAGATTCTATTTTATTCAAAATCAATATATATCCATAAAGTAATATTATAAATTTAAGGCTTTATTAAAGATTTTATTATACAAAAATATAACAATTTAAATATGTAATCTAATATAAAGGCTTTTTCATAATAATTGTATATCTAAAATCAATTTTAAAAAAATTACAAATTTGAATATAAAAAATATATAATAAATGTACTATTACACATAAAACTAAATTTAAAAACATATATATTTAAAACTAGCATATCTATCTTTAAAAAATGGTGTAATTAAAAAGTACATCTACACTTATCATATAATTTAAAAATAATTTATATAACATTATTATTATCTATGTAATTATTATTATTTAAAATTAGGCTATGATTATGATTGGGTTTTAATTAGGGTTAAGGTTCAATTAGAATTATAAGATAAAACTTGGAGTTAGTATTACATTGACTTGGGTTAGATCAAGGTTACAATTAGGGATAGGGTTCAATTAGGATTAGAGTCCAAATAGGGTTAAGGTTATGTTAGGTTTGGGGTTCTTGATTAGGGTTTAATTATGGTTAGGGTTATGGTAGGTTCAAGTAGGATTAGGGTTAAGCTTAGAGTTATAAGATATAGCTTTGGATAAGGGTTATGGTTAGGGTTGAGGTTAGTGTTATGACTCAATTAGGATTAGTGTTAGAGTTCAGTTAAGGTTAGAGTTAGGGATAATGTTAAAGTTAGGGTAATTGTTCAACTATAATTAGGTTTTAATTGGGGTTAGGTGTAGTGTTCACTTTATAGTAAAGTTAGAATTAGGGTTTCCATTAGAATTAAGGTTAGTATTTGAATTAGAATTATGAATAGAGTTAGAATTATGGTAACATTTAGAATTAGAATTAGGATTATAGTTAGGATTAGGGTTATAATTAGATAAGGGTAGGGTTAGAATTCAAATAGGGTTAGGGTTAGGGTAATGTTTAAGGTTAGGATTAGGATTCAATTAGGGTTAGGGTTCAATTAGGGTTATGTTCCAATTATGGGAGAAGGTTAAGATTAGATTTAGGGTTCTAAAATAAATCTTTGGGTCAGTGTTAGGGTTGGGGTTAGGGTTCAATTATGGTTTGGATTATGATTTGGGTTAGACTATTCATTGAAAAATTTCAACCATAAAGATATATTTATCTCTCCTTTTTGAGTTACAATTAATAAATAAATATAATGTATATACAATTTTATTATCACTAATATTATTATAATAATAAATATATTATTTTTTATTATGGTTCAATTATGTTATTTTTTAGTGTTAGGGTTCAATCAAGGTTAGAGCTAGGTTTAAGGTAAAGGTTCAATTAAGGTTAGTTTAATTAGGGTTACAATTAGGGTTCACTTATGGCTAGGGTTTCAATTAGGGTTCAATTAAGGTTATGGTTAGTGTTAGGGTTAGGTTTAGGGTTGAAATGAAATTATGATTTTGATTAGCATTCAAGGTTATCATTAAGGTTTAATTAGGCTTATGATTAAAATTAGTGTTTAATTAGGGTTAGGATTAGGGTTATATTTCATTTAGGGTTAGAGTTTTAAATTAGGCTTCAAGTAGGGTTAGGGTTAAGGTTAAGGTTAGGTTAGGGTTAGATTTCAATTAGGGTAAATTAGGATTAGGGTTAGGGGCTCAATTTGGGTTAGGGTTAAAGGATGAAGCTTGGTGTTAGGATAAAGGTTAGGGTTATGGTTCAATTAGGGCTAGATTTTCGGTTAGGTTAGGGTTAAGGTTTAATAAAGGTTACGATTAGTGTTTGGTTTCAACTATAGCTATTTTAATTAGGGTTATAGTTATAGTTAGTGTTCAATTATGGTTAGGGTTAGGGTTCAATAAAGGTTAGAGTTAGGTTTAAGGTTTGGTTATGTTAAGGGTTCAATTAGGGTTACAGTGAGGGTTTCAATTAGGGTTCAATTAAGGTTATGGTTAGTGTTAGGGTTAGGTTTAGGGTTGAAATAGAATTATGATTTGATTAGGATTCAAGGTTATGATTAAGGTTTTATTAGGCTTATGATTAAAATTAGTGTCTAATTATGGTTAGGATTAGGGTTATAATTCATTTAGGGTTAAAGTTTTAAATTAGGGTTCAAGTAGGGTTAGGGTTAAGGTTAAGGTTATGTTAGGGTTAGATTTCAATTAGGATTAGGCTTAGGGGCTCAATTTGGGTTAGGGTTCAAGGATAAAGCTTGGTGTTAGGATCAAGGTTATGGTTATGGTTAAATCAGGGCTAGCTTTTAGGTTAGGTTAGGGTGAAGGTTTAATAAAGGTTACGATTAGTGTTTGGTTTCAATAATGGATAGGATTTAATTAGGGTTACAATTATGTTTCATGTAGTGCCCCTCGGTTTCGGTCACCTTTGAAATTTGAGTAAGTTGTTTATTGGGAACTTATTAGTTTATATGGTTTTGTTTAAATCAATTGATTAAAATAAAATTGATTTACTAAGGTAATCAAATAAAATTTGGAAATTAAAATAATAATTAGATTAAAGTGTTCTATTTAAAAAAAATAAAAAATAAATGTGTTATTAAATAATAAGATTAAAATTCTATTACTTTATATTATATTTTAATAGTTTACTTTCTTATAAAGATAATCATTTTAATGTGGAAATAATGTGATTTTTTCAAATTAATTAAGGGGATAAGATTTCGAATGGAAGAAAAGGTAGGTGTAAAATGGAAAAAAATGAAAAATATTAAAGTGTGTACATGCACGACTTGAAACTAGTTTTGAACAAGAAACTTGTTTTTTTTTTTCTTGATTTTTCTTGTTTTAAAAAAAAAAAAAAAATTTCCTCTCGGATTTTATAAGGCTAGTTTTTGGGATTTTGGGGGTGAGGGGGAAGGCGGGTGTGGGCAGCTCTGCAAAATATTTCTGAATGAAGATTATAGTTCGGGGGTTTTTGGATATTGTTCCCAAATTGAATTAGTCTGGGGGTGATAAAGTTGGAAGGGAGAATTTTGAAGCAGGGAATCAGAGGTCTTCAGTTCGTCCTCTTAGTTGCGAGCGTAGGACTTTAGGTTCGTTGCATCTCTGTTCATTATTTCGAAGCTTTGTGTGTACATTAATACTCTTCCTTGTTGTTTAGCTTGCCATTTTTGATCTCAAACTTCTTCTAGTTTGCATCGTGATTGTGAAATATGGTTGTTCTTGCCTCATCAATCCGGTGATTTTGAAACCTCCCTTGTAAAATATTTCTTCGTGTGCGTGCACTGCCCGTATCCCTTAAACCAGTGTGTTTTGAAGGCCAGAGGCAGAGGAAAATAATTTTCACACACAGTAAAAATATAAAATATAAAATATTATTTTCTAACACACAGAGCTGCTGCTCGTAATTTTCTGTTTGCTCACATTCACCTTCCTCTCATTCTCATTCCTTTTCAAAAATAAATTACAATTACAAAATATATGCTGCAGGTAAAAAGTCACGTGAAAGAATTTCACGAGATGAGAAAGCCCGAAATAACATTTAAATTCAAAATCACCTAACTAACTTTTCCCCCGTCAAAATGCATTTAATACAATGTCCTTTTCATAATATTAAAACTTAAATATTAAACCTTGGCAGTGGCGGCTTCTCCATAGTTCCCCGCGGTATCGCGATGGTTAAAATCTTTATTGCGATATTGCGGGCAGCGGTTAGTTGATGGCCCGGTAAACTGCGGTAAACACTTGGCGGTTAAAATAAAACAAAACTTCTACGAAGTCTCCCGTGATATCGCGATGAATATTTTATTGATTGCGATATAGCGGGCATTGGCTGGAGGTGACGTCAGGCGGTTGAGATAAAACAAAAAGACTACGGAAGTCTCCCGCGATATCGTGATGATTATTTTATTGATTGCGATATAGCGGGCAGTGGTTGGCGGGGACGCGGTAGTTAGGGTTAATATTCCAACACTCCCCCTTAAGCATAACTGCGCTGTCCACCATGCCCAATCTATTTCTTTGAAAAATAAAATTATCTCTTCCTAGCGGCTTTGTAAAAATATCTGCACTTTGCTCTTCTGATCTGCAAAACTCTAAAAATATATCACCATTGTTAATTAATTCTCTGATAAAATGATACCTGGTATCAATATGCTTGCTTCTCTTGTGAAAAACTGGATTCTTCGAAAGAGCTATTGCTGAATTGTTATCATAGTAAATTTTTGTTGCCTCCATTTGTTCATTTTGCAATTCTTTCAAAATTCTTCTCATCCAGATTGCCTGACATGCTGCACTTGTGGCTGCCACATACTCTGCTTCGGCTGATAAAAGACAAACTATTGGCTGCTTCTTTGAAACCATGAGACAACTCCAGTCCCAAAATTAAATACATACCCAGACTTGCTTTTTCTGTCATCAATGCTGCCAGCACAGTCACTATCTGTGTATCCTATGAGTTTGAACTCATCTGAACTTGAGTACTTAATGCCAAAATTTCTTGTTCCACTTACATACCTTAAAATTCTTTTCCCTGCTTTCCAATGGGTGTCTTTTGGTGTTTCCATAAACCTCGAAATCAAACTTACTCCATACATAATGTCCGGCCTTGTGGCTGTGAGATACATGAGACTTCCAACAAGCCTCTTAAACAAAGTTGGATCAACATTAGACCCTCTATCATCCTTGCTTAGTTTCAGACCTGTCACTGTAGGTGTTGGTGCTGGTTTGCACTTCATCATATTAAACCTCTTCAAAATGTCATTTGCATATTTTGACTGTGAAATAAAAATACCATTTTCATTTTGATTCACTTCAATGCCTAAAAAATACTTCATCAGACCTAAGTCTGTCATTTCAAATTCTTTCTTCATGTCTGCCTTGAACAGATCAATTGACAAATTGCCAGTGAAAATTAAATCATCCACATATAAGCATACTATTAGTATTTCACCTTCTTCATTCATTTTTGTATACAGTGTGGGCTCACTGCTACATCTATTAAATCCATTCAACAAAAGATAACTATCTATTCTGCTGTACCAAGCTCTTGGGGCTTGCTTCAATCCATACAGTGCCTTTTTCAATTTGTAAACTTTGTCTTCTTGACCCAGAATTTCATATCCAGGTGGCTGATCCACATAAACTTCTTCTTCTAAATAACCATTTAAAAAAGCTGATTTTACATCCATTTGAGATACAGACCACTTATTCTGAGCTGCTAAAGCTAAAATCATCCTTATAGTATCCAATCGTGCTACTATTGCAAATGTCTCATTGTAGTCAATTCCAGGCTGTTGTGAATAGCCTTTTACAACCAATCTTGCTTTAAGCTTCTGAACTTCATCTTTTTCATTCAATTTGGTTTTATAAATCCATTTCACTCCAATTACATCTTTGTCTTTTGGAAGATCGACTAGTTCCTTATGTCCGATTTCTTTTTTCAATTGCTTCAATCTTTCATCCATAGCACTTACCCATTTATCATCTTTTGATCGCATCTCTTCAAATGAATCGATTCTTATTTGAGAATAAATGCACAAAGAGAAATCTGATTCACTATTCTCACCTTCATTTTTCTCATATATATCTCTTATGCTTCTGATTTTCTGTCTTCTCAAACTTGCCAATGTAGGATTTGACATATCACTTGAACTTGTGGAATGTGGACCGATGGTCCTGCTGTAGATGGTGTTTGTTGTCCTCTTGTTGGACTGCTTCCTTGAATGCATGAGGTTGTTCTTACAGTGATGCTGGTGTCACTTGTGGACCACTTTGTTGAGCTTGAATGGGAGTGGTAGGAGTCACAATAGCTGGAACATTTGTTGATGCTGAAACTTCATTCTCCTCTTGAGGTATACTAGCTGAAATATTGACTGTCTTCTCTATGCTTCCATCCCATGCTCCATCTTCTACAAATTGTACATCTCTACTGATTATAACTTTCTTTGTTGTTGGATTATAGAGCTTATAAGCTTTGGATTCTTCACTGTATCCAACAAATATACATTTTTCTCCTTTGTTATCTAGCTTCCTTCTCAATTCATCAGGCACATGTGCATAAGCTACACATCCAAATACTCTCATATGAGTAACACTGTGTTTTCTTCCTATCCATGCTTCTTCAGGTACCATATTCATAACACTTTTCGTTGGACACCTATTCATTATATAGGCTGCACAAGAAATTGCTTCTACCCAATATTCATTTGACAAATGTTTGGCTTTCAACATGCTTCTAGCCATTTCCATGATTGTTCTGTTTTTCCTTTCAGCTACTCCATTTTGTTGAGGTGTATATCTAGTTGTGAATTGCTTGTGAATTCCATGATCCTTGCAAAAATTAAAAAATTCTCTTGAAATATATTCACCACCTCTATCTGTTCTCAACACTTTAATATAATAACCACTCTGTTTTTCAACCAAATTCTTGAACTGACGAAACAGATCAAACACTTCATTTTTCTGCTTTAGAAAGTAAACCCATGTTTTTCTTGAATAATCATCAATGAATGTCAGAAAATAAAAACTACCACCTATTGAAGGTGTTTGCATAGGTCCACACAAATCTGAATGTATAATTTCCAAAGGGGCTTTTGCTCTAGTTGACTTTCCTGCTGGAAATGATTCTCTATGTTGCTTTCCTAAAATGCACCCTTCACATACCCTTTCATTTTTCTATTAAAGGTAGTCCCTTGACCATGCCTTTCCTATGAAGTAAATTTAAACCTCCAAAGTTGAGATGCCCAAATCTCGTGCCATAACCGCTTTCATCTTTTATCTCGGCTTGAAAGATTGTCCGACTATCGCGTAGTTTTTCTTCTCTACCCACTTCAGAATTCATTAAGTGTTGTGCTTGAGCATAATTTATATTCAAATCGGCCTTATCTTTAAGGAAACATTCTCGTTGTTTGTCATTCGACTTTTGCAATAAGCCGTTGCTTATTTGTCTAAAATTGTGCACGTGCACTCATTCTTGAAGGTTACTCTATACCCTTTTTGAACCAGCTTGCCCTACACTCATTAAGTTATGTTTAGACCAGGCACAAAATACACATCTGAAATATACTTTTTCTCCCCCTGTTTTGTTAGAATATTGACATCTCTTTTTCCTTTGACTGACACTTTGTTGTCATTACCTAATGTAACATCAGACTTTACATTCTCATTTAAACTTGAAAACATTTCTAGATTCCCTGTCATATGATTGCTACAGCCGAATCTAAAACCATACATCTTTTTCATTTGCTTGAGCAACATTACAAGCTAAAAACATTGTTCTCTTTATCCTAATCCTCGATTTTGACCTTCTCTTTGAAAAATTTGCATTTTGTCTATTATTATCATATCGCTTCTTTCTACACTCATTCATATAATGCCCATATTTTTTACAAGTAGTGACATTGGACTTGAGATTTATCATACCTTTGATTTTGTGACTGATTCTGTGAGGGGTTTTGGTTTGAGCCTTGATTACTGCCTCTTCCACTTGAGCTTGATAAACTGTATTTTCACCCCTGTAAGAGTTTCTTCCTCTTCCTCTTGATCTATCTCTACCTCTTCCTTGACTAACTCAAGCCTGAGTTTTGAAAGCATGCTCCAGTGATGTGTCTGCTGACCTTTTCAGCCTTTGTTCATGAGAAATTAGAGATGCATACAGTTCATCAACTGAGAACTGTGAGAGATCCTTTGTCTCCTCTATAGCAACTACAACCGGTAGAAATTTTGTGGGCAAACTCCTTAAAATCTTTTCAACAACTCTGGTATCCTCCAGATTTTCTCCATGAGACCTAATTTGATTTACCACTCCAACGACTTGGGTGTAGAATGAATCTACAGATTCATTGTCCTTCATACATATTGTTTCAAAATCTCTTCTCAGAATTTGTAGCTTTGCTGTTTTAACTTTTGCCATGCCTTGATAGGCTGTTTGAAGTATGTCCCATGCTTGTTTGGACTTTGTTGCAGCTGATATCCTTGGAAAAATACTCTCATGTACAGCTTGAAACAGATAAAATAAAGCCTTTGAATCTTTCTTCCTTGTGTCTTTTAATAAGTCTTTTTCTGCTTGTGTTAAAGCATTGTATGCTACTGCATCTGCTAGCTCTGTAAATCCATTCTCTACTAAATCCCATATATCCTGTGAGCTAAATAGTGCTTTCATGGTAATTGACCAGTACTCATAATTCTTCCCATTAAACTGTGGAATTTGTGGGTTTGTCAAGCTTGTGCTTGCTGCCATTTTTGAAATTTACCCAGATAATCTACTTTGATAAAATTAACTCTGATAATCAACTTGCTCTGATACTCGAACTTGCTCTGATACCACGTGAAGGCCAGAGGCAGAGGAATTTTCACACACAGTAAAAATATAAAATATAAAATATTATTTTCTAACACACAGAGTTGCTGCTCGTAATTTTCTGTTTGCTCACATTCACCTTCCTCTCATTCTCATTCCTTTTCAAAAATAAATTACAATTACAAAATATATGCTGCAGGTAAAAAGTCACGTGAAAGAATTTCACGGATGAGAAAGCTCGAAATAACATTTAAATTCAAAATCACCTAACTAACTTTTCCCCCGTCAAAATGCATTTAATACAATGTCCTTTTCATAATATTAAAACTTAAATATTAAATCTTGGCGGTGGTGGCTTCTCCATAGTTCCCCGTGGTATCGCGATGGTTAAAATCTTTATTGCGATATTGCGGGCAGCAGTTAGTTGACGGCCCGGTAAACTGCGGTAAACACTTGGCGGTTAGAATAAAACAAAACTTCTACGAAGTCTCCCGTGATATCGCGATGAATATTTTATTGATTGTGATATAGCGGGCATTGGCTGGAGGTGATGTCAGGCGGTTGAGATAAAACAAAAAGACTACGGAAGTCTCCCGCGATATCGTGATGATTATTTTATTGATTGCGATATAGCGGGCAGTGGTTGGCGGGGACGGCGGCAGTTAGGGTTAATATTCCAACATGTTTCTCTATTCTGAGAGCTTATTGCAAACCTTTTTTGTCGTATTCTACAATTGTGTCGTTGGTCATGCCTGCTATTGATGATTACTTAAGGTTGCTTCCCTTGCATGAAAGTCTCTAAGGATTTTCTCTTCCTTCTTGATTTGACGCCTTCTCTTCTTCTCCTGTTTGGCCATGCCGCTTGGCATCAATTAGAGTGGTGGGGTGGCCCATTATTCCTCGTATATTCAGATCATTTTTCAGACCGTGGCAACTTTCTCTTCTTACCCTATTCATCTTCTATTTGTAATGTGGGTTATAATATTTCTTTTAGTTGTATGGGGTCGTTGGAAAATGAATATGCATGGGAAGGTTCAATAGTACACTTTGAAATCAGTATTCCCTGTGTTTGAGGTGCATATTTCATAGACCTTACTCGCCTTTCATTGGTCTCTTTGGTGGGTTCGATTCTTGGTTATTTCGTTCTTTTAATGCTACTTTTAAACTCGGTGGGAAGTCAATTAGATTGAAAGATGAAGCTTGGGTCTGTATGCATACATTTTAGTTGGATTATTACCAACATAGATGAAGTATTAAATCATCAATTTTATTAAAGCACTTTATTCTTCTCGTGATCTATCCAAATCTTATCATACCACCATCTAAATTCTTAAATCTATTATGCTCATCCGTATTTCCTCTATACCAATTCTACCCTGAAAATCATTCCCCGAGGCCAATCCATCAAACTAGCTGTGCAAGTTGTGAGTGTTCTCTTTTGCATGTAGTTTTTAGAATGACCTTTATCTTCAAACTGTGATCCTTCCTTGGCCTCCAAGTTGATTCCAGTTAACTCTATTCTACTATCATGGGTTTAAAGGACTTACAATTATGGTAGATCAGCTACTTGAAGGACTGTGTGAGGTGCCCAGTGCAGGGAACAAGAGGAATTCGATGCCTGGTTCGCCTCCATTTCCCTTAGCCTTGGGTTCATTTCAATTCCTCACTTTCATCATGGTTGTTAAATGAGTAGGCAACATCATTGTATGCATTGGAGCTATCCCCAGATGTATTTTCTTGAAAATTTCTAAAGCCTTTATATTTTGGTTTGATGCCTACATACAGTCTGGTGATCTTATGTCGCTAAAACTATAAAGCTTGCATATTACATTCGATACTATGAAGTTTAATTTCATGTAACACTTGATATTGATGCTTGAGTTGTGGTTTCTATCTTTGCTTTTATACTTAACAGTATCGGCCTGAGCTCTTCTTAAAGTTTGCCTTGTCCATCATGTGTACATTGTTATTCTTTTTCCTTGCTATTAAATGTATTTCACTTTGCTGAGTAAAAAGAAACATGTGGCATCTATTCGCTTCATTTTGTTTCCAGACTTGTTATAACGGCTTGGATGAAAACCCACTCTTCTCCTTGTCTCACGCGTGGAAAAAGTGAACAAAAATTTGAACGGAAAACATTTTCAGATGGTTCAAATTGTCTCACGCGTGGAAAAAGTGAACAAAAATCAACGGCAGATGAAATCCTTGAAAGTGGATCTGTTCATTTTATTCTCCTTTAGAAAAAGTCAAGCTTTTAACTATATTGGAAATCAAGGTGAAAAGTTAGGGTTGTTTGTTATGTTTGTTGGCATTGAAGGAGTCTTTCATCTTGGCATGAGATGGAGTCTAGGAAAACTTAAACACATCAAAGCAAAGATTCAAAGGGCATGTTGTAGACACTCATGGCACAAGTTAACCACGTTGCCAGATTTGGAGAGTTTCAAACCTTTCCTGTAACTCCATTATGATAGGTACGCCATTTTTTTGAAACTACTTAACCTTATTCAAAAAATCCAAGTAAAATGTGAAAATTACAATGGGAGCATTTAGGTAGCTTTGCTATTTTCCTATACAATTTTTTGGGTGGCATAGAATAGATGTTTTCCTCAATGAACACGATGAGAAAATCAACATAGCATGTTAAGTGCAAGGATAAAAAAAAATTGAAAGAGAAAACTCCAGCAACATCTTGCAGTATACAAAGCTTCTTCCTCTTCAATCTACACTTCATTTTATTTATCTTTATCCTTTTCTTCTTCTCTGCAAGAAGATTCATTTGATTTATATCCATCTATCATCACTGAAATTTTATGTAGATCTTCATCCACTTTGACACTTGCACTTTCAACAATCCTTCTCAGCCTCTTGTTGTAGCACCAGTAAGCTTTGCTTTTTATAGAATATCCAAGGAATATACCTTCATTAGATCTTGTATCAAAATTTCCCAAGCTCTCTCCATCTCTCTTGATAAAGCATTTGCTTCCAAACACTCTGAAATATTTAACAGTAGGAGTCCTTCCATACCATAACTCATAGGGAGTCTTTGAATTGTTTGCCTTTGCTTGTACTCTATTAAGTATGTAGACTGTAATATGAATTGCTTCTCTCCAACGGACTTCTGGTAAGTTTTATTCTTTCATCATAGTTCTTTCTACTTCCTGAATAGCCCTATTCTTCCTTTCAACAAATCCATTTTGCTGAGGAGTCCTAGGGGATGACAAATTCCTCTTTATTCCTTGATCTTCACAAAAAGTGTTAAAATCATTAGAGGTGAACTCTCCACCTCTATTAGATCTATTTTTTTATCTTCATATCCATTTCATTCTCAACCATACTTTTGAACCATAGATTTTTGGGTTGTAGGGTGCTATGACTCTCTTGCTCAATTAGAGCTTTTCACCTAAAGGAGAGAGATAGACCCCAAAAAAAATCTAGGTGGTTCACTCAAACTAATGCAAGTACAATGAAAATGTGCCTAAATGCAATGCTCTAAATGCAATAAATTGATAAAATGAATTGATTATTTATGCAAAACCTACAAAATGTGAAGTGTTTGAAAACATAGTGTGATATGCAAAAATGAACTAGAAACATAAACAAATGAAAACATAACTTAATGAAATCGAATGGAGTGCACTTGGAGGTAGAATGTTGATGTTGGAAGGTTATGGAATGTTTTAGAAATTACTGTTGATGACCATTGGGACTCATTCACCACATATGGTGAATTAGTCTTGCTTCTGGTAAATTCTGCGGAAACAGGTTTCAGGATGTTGGTTAGGTTAACGGATCTAGATCTGCAAAAAATGGGCTGAACGATGTCTCCAAGCTTGAATTAGGCCTTTGATGACTTGTTGACCACTTTTCAACACCTATCTCTTTGAAAAATATTCCTAGAAGACCTGCAAACATAAATGCAAAGAGGGGAAAAATGGTTAAGTGTTAGAGTATAGGGGTTTGCCTTGGTCAAACCTCGATTTGGTAATCAAACCCTTGATAATGAAATGGAATAAGAAAGGAATGATGAAAAAATAACATGTAAGTGTCGTGAACTCACCAAAACCAAGGGTTGTTGTTGAAGTCTAAAGATATGTCAATGGATGCTCCAAGATGCTTGATAATTGCTTGATTGAATGATGCTTTTGATGATCAAGCCCCTAGGATCACAATCCGATGGCAAACCAAACATAAACATAAAGGAACACACAAGAAAATGATGAGAAAGGGATGAAAGCTTCAATCATTTTTCTAGCCCATTATGGATCAGATCTAGGATATTTGTTTGGAACAAGAAATGTGTACTCACTTTGGGGTGACGAAACTCATGGCTGTCCGCCAGGTGAGAAGGCCCAAAAGGTGAGAAACATACGCTCGACTAGTTTGTACTCACAAACACACAGGTGGCTATGGGGAAAGTTGTGCCTCGAAATGGGCTTCCCGCTCAACCATATCAAAGTTATACCTCCTGATAAATTTAATAAGGTGCCACAAAGGAAAACATTTCGGTTCATGCTCCATGAGACAAGCAAAGATTTGTATGCTTAGAACTCATGAACAAGTAGGATGGCACCACAGGCATGCAAGCTGTGTTATGCAAGGTGGCCATATAAATGCAAAAAAAAGTAAAATGCAAAAGATGTTCAAAGGAGTCTTGTTTAGTTCATGCAGAGTCTATCACTTAGGGAACATTTTGTCTAATGTCTACAAGAGAGGACCAACCAAAGAATAGAATATTCACAACTTAGGGGATGTAGTGCGTCGTATCAGACCACTAAGAGGAATGTAATATGCTAAGATAGATCACACTTATGAAGGACATCACACCCAATGTCATTCAAAAAGTGACAAATGCATTGTATGAAATAAGAAGGCTACACTAAGAATCAAGAAAAGAAAAAAAATGCAAAATGAATGATTCCAATGTATGCCCCAACTTTAAAGGAAGTGTTGCACACCATTCTGTGAGAAATCACTTTAAAGTAGCGAATGGAAAATGAAATAAGAAACAAGACATGAGTGCCAACTTGGAAAGACCCTATACCAAGTCATATGTTTCCGAGTAAGGCTTTGTCATGCGAGAGAAACAAAAAAAGAAAAGGAGAGAAGGTTTCCCCCAAGAAGGAAAACACCAAACACGTAAGGGATCTATGGATTTGGGGTCAGTATGTTCGTTGTTGCAATGTTTTGTAAGGAGATCAAAATTGTCATCATTCCCCAAATACACATAGAATTGGAAGAATGACACAGAGAGCGAAAACCAAAAAAAAAAAAGATCCATTTTGGGTCAACATGGAAGAGACATTGCGGTCTCAACACATTGCATCATACCCAAAAGGAAAACATAAGAAAAGACAATGAAAAATGAAAAGGGACCTTTTGGGTCAACATGGAAGAGACATAGGGTGTTTCAATGCTTTGTGTCATCCCCAAAAGGAAAACACAAAACAAAAGAAAAAAGAAAAAAGCGATGTACGACATATAGAAGAATGAAGGGACAAATAGAGGAATTGCACAAATAGAGAGAACATTAAACACATTACGGGGAAGCACATTATGCACATGCCATCAAAGAAAAAGGAAAAGAAAATGTAAAAAGGATAGTAATGCAAATGTAAGTCACACATTAAAAAAGTTAGCCACCTCTAAATCTCAATTAGTATAAGCGAAAGGTGAATAACACAACTAAGGGACAAGGGAAAATGCATGACTAGGACAAGGCTAACAACTTCTTGCTCCCATTGAGTGCAAGGAAAGAATGAGCCGAAATAGGTGATGGGAAAGGTCATGCAATAGTGAGAATGGAAAATTCTATAGCTATGGCATGAGGAGGTGTTTGGTAGAAGTTTATGAATGTATAGGATAACAATTATCACCATCAAAATGATACTTGCTCGGTATTTCTTTCAATTGACGACATTCATCGCTTCTGTGTCCAAGAACACGATGATAAGTGCAATTTCGAATGTTGGAATCTTTAGGGTAGATTACCAACCTATTCATAGGTGGCAATAAGATGAGTTCTTTGTTTAGGAGGATTTGCAATTTCCTTTCACATTCAAGTGGTGGATGAAGAGGAAATTTTAGTTTTTTTATCTTATAAGGTCGTTTACATTTACTAGATTCACCCTTTTCATGGATTCAAGGAGGAAGAGGACCTATGGGGATCCTATCATCCTTGTCATTGGTATCGTGTAAGGGTTGTTCATGAGGGAGGAGAACATTCAGATCAAGCGAGGAATCGAAGATCACGGTGCCATCATTATGAAGTCTCCAATATTCAACAGGAGGCTTGCTGTCATGAGGAGGATCTTGATATCCTAACCCTATGGTGTTTTCATTGGTTGGTTTTTGTTTGAAAAGTTGATGAATGTTATGTTCAGTGGTTATGTCACATCCTTGTTTGCTTAAGATTGTAAAACCTTTACCATAGGTTTCTTCAAGGTTGATTGGTGTGTTTGTAACTTTATCATAAAATGGTTGAGGGGGGTGTATGTATAGAAGAACTAGGTCCACATGTTGGAGGGAACTTAGCTCCTTCATTGATTTCAGGATGTAAGTATCCAAACATATCAGGAGGGGATACTGTAGGAAGGTCTTGTGACTTCATGGATGGATAAAAGGATGCATTGGCTTCAAGGTTAAATCAAGAAATTCATTTAAGAACTTATTCATGCTAGCATCATCTTCTCCAATGATGTCAATATAATGAGGAGGAAAATCATGAGGAGTTGAAGGAGCATGAGGAAGCTCAAGGTCATTAGGATCAGAACCAAAGATACAGCTTGACATGTCAACAAAGGATTTCAAAGACATCCAAAACTTATTAAAGGAAAAGGCCATGATGAAAAGTAAAAAAATGCAATAAATTGAATAGAACAGTTAATCTGAAAACAATAATAGAGATGCAGTTACAAAAAAAAGAAATACAGAAAACACTGTGAAAATGCTAGAAATTACTATGCAAAAAGTGCAACTAAACTGATTCGCTTAGGGTGGCGAATGAGTCCAGGGGTGATTTTTTTTGTGATTTTTCAAAAAAATTAAAATGATTTTTATGATTTTCTGATGCAAAAATAGGATACAGATGCAAAATTCTAGCATTTTTA
This sequence comes from Sequoia sempervirens, assembly GCA_007258455.2. Lineage (NCBI taxonomy): Eukaryota > Viridiplantae > Streptophyta > Pinopsida > Cupressales > Cupressaceae > Sequoia > Sequoia sempervirens. The sequence goes on along the minus strand of VDFB02145999.1, from coordinate 4,998 downwards.
ATGTTTTGAAGTGCAAAAATGAAATCTATGAGATATTTCACTAAAGCAATTTTGTAAACCCTAGGATGTAAAATAATGCAAAAGCTAATGTAATGAGTCCTAGGATGCAGATGTAAATCAGAAAGATAATGTTCAATATTCAGGTTCACCAAAATGAACCGTAGATTTTTGGGTTGTAGGGTGCTATGACTCTCTTGCTCAATTAGGGTTTTTCACCTAAAGGAGATAGACCCCACATAAAAATCTAGGTGGTTGACTCAAAATAATGCAAGTAATTGATGAAAATATGCCTAAATTCAATGCTCTAAATGAAATAAATTGAAAAAATGGATTGATTATTTATGCAAAACCTATGAAATGTGAAGTGTTTGAAAACACAATATGATATGCATAAATGAACTAGAAACATAAACAAATGAAAACAAAACTTATTGAAACTGAATGGAGTGCACCGAGAGGTAGAATGCTAATGCTTGAAGGTTATGGAATGTTTCAAAAATTACTGTTGATGACCACTAGGACTCATTCGCCATAGATGGCGAATTAGTCCTACTTCTGGTAAATTCCGCTGAAACAGGTTTCGGGATGCTAGGAACTGAAAACCTCAGAAGAAACTTTCTGTAACCTAGAAGTGGGACTGATTTTCCACACAAGGTGAATTAGTCCACCTATAGAAATCTACAAATTCCAAACTCAACTATGTGGGTCCAGATCTGTACTTGTTTGCTTGTCGGGTTGATGGATCCAAATATGTAGAAAATGGGTTGAATGATGTCTCCAAGCTTGAATGAGGTCTTTGTTGACTTGAATATCTTTGATGACTTTTTGACCACTTTTAAACACCTATCTCTTTGAAAAATATACCTACAAGACCTGCAAACATAAATGCAAAGAGGGGAAAAGTGGTTAAGGGTTAGAGTATAGGAGTTTTCCTTGGTCAAACCTCGATTTGGTAATCCAACCCTTGATAATGAAATGAAATAAGAAAGGAATTATTAAAAAATAACATGCAAGTGTCATGATCTCACCAAACCCTTGTTGTTGAAGTATGAAGATATGCCAATGGGTGCTCCAAGATGCTTGATAATTGCTTGATTGAATGATGCTTTTGATGATTGAGTTCTTGTATGAGTTGATGGATGAATTGGGGGTTAAAATGGGTAGAAAATAATTATTTATACACTATTATGCCCTAATTTCCTTAAAATACAACATCACAGGCTGACCTTAGGTCTCAATAAAAAAAAACCCAATTTTTTTTGAAATTATTTTGAATTTTGTGCCAAGAGGGACTCACTCGCCACCCATGGCGAATGGGTCCCACTCAAGGCATGCAAGTGGGTGTCAGGAATTAAGTTGCATTTAATGATGTTTGTCGGGTTTACATTCAAAAATACACTTAATTAAGGCCTGTAAGTGCATAAAGGGGCCAAATAAAGCACAAGAAAGGTGTAATTAGTGATGAAAAGTCTAGAAAAGTTTAAAAGTTTATTACATAACTTTACAACACTTCAAAATAAGACTTGGTAAGTGATAAAAATGGAATATTTAGGTGAATTATAATAAGAAGAGTCTAGAAAATTGTAGAAATGTGTTACAACACTTCACAACACCTTTACAAAACATCATAAAGTCTTAATAACTAAATATTCAAGATCTAATGTGAATGCATAGGTTACATTACAACATTAAATATAAGAAAAATAGGCCAAGCATCACAAGAAAAAGACCTAAATGACCATGAAAATGTCCAAAAATCCATTTTTATATGGTACAACTTTGAATGCCTTAAACTTATCTAGAGCTTTTGATTTTTATTTGAGAAAATTAACTTGTCATTCTAGAATAATCATCAATTAATTAATAGCATGAAATACCTGTCACCTTGAAGAATTCTTGTTCTTTTAGGTTCATAAAGGTTTGTATGCACCAACTCCAAAGGACCAGTATCAGATTTTTCTTTGAATTTGAAACTCTTTCTAGCTTACTTTCCAATATGAAATTCCTTAGAAACAACATTGATATGCTTTGTAATCTTTGGTAGATCTCTCATGAATTGAATTGAACCTATCCTCACTAGGTTATCAAAATTGATGTGACACATTCTTCTATTCCATATCCAACTTTCATTAATTTGAGTCATAAAAGACATACCATTAACACCTTTAAGCTGATAATTTTTTTTATCTTCCCTTCTTCCAGTAGCCATAACTTTGGAGCCTTTTCTGATCTCATAGCCATTTCCTTGAAACACAAGATGAAATACGTTGCTACACATATGTCCTACACTCAAAATATTATTCCACAGACCCTTAACATAAAGAACATCATCTGTATTATGCTTGCCATCAAAATTGATTGAACCGTTTCCACATATCTTAGCAAATATATCATCACCAAACTTAACTAAACCATCTTCAAACTTAACAAACTTACTCTTATCACCTGTCATGTGATTTGAGAATCCACTGTCAATGATCCAGTTATTATTTTCTTCCCTAACATGGAGAGCAATCACCAATGTTCCCTTAGTATTATGACCTATTCCTGGAGTAATTTCTTTCATACATCTCTCAGAGTTAGTAGAATTAGTTCCATCATTTAGAGCCATGAACAAGAATCCATTATCTCCCTCATCAGAGTAATCAAATTCATTATCAGATATACTAGCATCTTCTTTAACATAATAGCTTTTTTAACTAATTTACCTTTGTTCTCCTTAAATTTATCTTTTGAAGCTTTGACAAGACATCTTGAAGCATAATGACCAATATTTCCATAGTTAAAGCATTTGAAAGGTAACTTACCTCTGTATTTTCTAGTGCCCTTTTTCAATTTCCTCACAAAATTTGCTTTCAACTCATCAAAATAATCTAGATGAGATTTCTCATTCTTCTCTAGTTTTCCAACTTTAAAAGCAATCTCTTTCTTTGAATCACTTGAACCAAACTCTCTTAATTCAAAAGCAGTTAAAGTACTAAGTAACTTATCTCTATAATAACTATTTAGATTATGAAACTCCTTAATAGAAGAAACCTTAAGACTATAGGATTTATGCAGAGTCTTCAATACCTTCTTTACCACCTCATCATCTTCAAGAGTTCCACCAAGATCTCTGATGGAATTGATAACTTCATCCACTTTCTACATGTAGCTAGTAATATCTTCATCTTCTAACACCCACATGGTTTCAAACTTGATCTTTTGGTTCTGCATCTTAGCTTGCTTTACCTTATCATCTCCTTCATAAATACTTTCCAAAATTTCTAAATATCATTAGCAATTTTAAGATTCACAACTTTCACATGTTCAATATTAGAAAGACCTCTCAAAAGAGCATACCTTGATTTCCCATTGTTTTCAAAGGCCTTGATCTCATCATCAGTGCTTGGACCATTTGTAGGCACAATATATTTAGATTCAATAGACTTCCAAACTGAAAACCTTAGTGAAACAAGGAAAACTTCCATCCTAGTCTTCTAGAATGCATAATCAGTTCCATCAAACAAAGGATCCCCCTTCTTGTGTGCCATCCTAGATCTACCTCAAGTGGTTAAACTTTCTTCCAAGGAACCTTGCTCTGATACCATTCGTTCAATGCACAAAAAAATTGAGAGGGGGGGTGAATTAGTTGTACATTTAAACATTAAAACTCTCTTCAACATTCATATCTGCATTAGTCCTTAAACCATTAAAACCACTTAAACCATTATAATATATTAGAAAAATGTAAACATGAGAAACAATAATGCAAACACATCTAAACACACGAGAACACTAGATTTATGTGGAAAACCCAAGAACAGAAAAACCATGGTGAGGATTAGCTCACAATATAAAGTAATTGAGACACTGAATACAATAGGCTCATTACCAGATGCCTCACTACCCAAAAGAAAAGAAGGGCTCACTACCAAATTATAAAAAAAGAAGAAAGAAGAATGTTACAATAAGAAATCTATCTCAAAGCAATAGAAAAATCCACCACATCACTACTACATTCACAACCTCTTTGAAGAATGTAGACATCTTTTTCTCATTGCTTCTAGTAGTTTAACACATTAAAGATCGTATTTGATAACTTTTTAATTCACATCATACACACCATTACATAATTCTCCATCAACTCAACACTTATTTATACCATCCCTGAACCTTGAAAATAATTGACAAGGTCAACTATGCACCTCAACCGTGCAAATTCAAATTAGGTCGACACTAAGCATTCCTGCGGTGGAAAGGAATAAAAGTGGACCATACCACACCTTAATTCAAACCTAAAATAATACATATACACCATGCCATGCTTCCACAAACACAGAAGCATTTTTGTAATTAGTGCAAACACCCAAGGTCGACCAAACTTGTGTAAACACCATTGAAAATTTAAGTACACACTTCCTTTGATACAAGGACAACTCATAGACAACATACATCACTTGAACACAATTCAGAATATTTCATAAACATCGTAAAATCCAAAAAATTCCTTTGCAACAAATTTCACCTGAAGAACACACTCATCTTGTAAACCCAATTAACTTTCCTCGTACTTTAACTGAAGAATCCAACCTTGCCGAGCACCAAACTTCAAACAACTTATATGGAAGATAGATAATGGCAATATAAAAAAACTTATAGAATTGCAAGAGGAAAAACCAAATTGTGGAGAAATGGAGAGAAAAACCATTTCTCCCAGACACCACTACATTACAAAATTCACACACTGGTGAACACAACTTTCTCTGCGCAACTATCAAAAAAAATAAATTCTAGATATAACATGTCTAAACAACTATGATCAACATATTTGAATTGCATAAGTAGATCTTCAACATAGAAGAAATGTGAAGCAAAACATTGAACATCACTCTACTATACTAAACACCTCTCAACCACATTATTTTCTTCTTTATTCAACTTTCTCAAAATCACTTGGAAACCAAGCACCACAAACATATTCTCATCACCTGCAGCACTTCCTCATCACAACTAAAG
>VDFB02145998.1:0-22994 GCA_007258455.2 Sequoia sempervirens | reverse complement strand
CCTAGACTCTTCCCCTATCTTTCCTATTTGTGTGAATGATGTGATAAAAGAGCATACAAACATAGATACTCATGATAATCATCATTGTACTTCTCACAATACCTCTCCTTTTAGTGACGAAGGTATCTTGACAAAAGAAGATACAATCATTGAGCATCATGTGGATCTTGCTTGTCCTTCTCCTCATCCCCTTTGGGAAAATAGTATACCACAAGAGAATGAGATTGTAAATGATGTAGATAATAGATTGGTCTTAAATAATAAAATATTTACGGTCTATAATAACCCTCTTTATAATCCTTCCCCTACCTCTCCTATTTTGATGGATGTTGGGGAACAAAGCAACGACATTATAAATAATCATGATAATGACATTTATGCTTCTCCTACTATCTGTCCTAATTGTGACAAAGATACTTTATTGTTAGAAAACATAACCAATGAGCGTCATCACACGTTTAGTTGTTCTCCTTCACATATAGAAAAATTTATCGAGCAAACCAATTCCTTCATTGATCTTCCTCCTACTTGTGATGAAGCTTCTTTACAAACCTCAACCTTAGATGAGCATATTACAATCTCTCCTAGTATGGTAGAAAACATGGAACATGGGAATGCAACTCTAGAAACAAACAATCAAATACAATCTTTTCCTAATCTCCCCATTATCAATAGTCCAACACATTCAACCATTAATACCCCCCTTAGTTGTGAAGAAGTTATTTTAGATGAAACACATCTTACTTTTCATGAACATATAGTTTATTGTTCTCCTATGAACTCTCCTTCTAGGGAGGAGATTATGCACCAAGACGACATTCACTTTAAAGACAATGCAACATCTCACTTGATAATGGATGTTAACAATATTCAACCTAAACTTATTCTTTACCCACCTTCACATCTGCTTCATCCTTCCAATAAGCCTTCACCCAAACCAAAACTTATTCTTTATCCACCTACCCATACCCTTCATCCTAATAATTGACCCCGACATACTCTTTATCCCCCTGATGATGATGTATCACAAAATTCTAGTAATGATACTGTTGCTCATACATATAACACTCAAAATAATCCCCAACCACCACAACCAACTCCAACCTCTTTACCTTTACCCAATCCGCCTTATGCTCCTTGTTATCTCTAACAAACAAAGGAGTATGATCTTGTTGAACAATTAAAGAATACTCCTGCCAAGATCTCCCTTTGGGATTTACTTCAAAGTTCACCAAATTACAACAATACTCTTCAAACAACATTAAAACAAATTGAAGCTCCTCATGGTACAACTCTGAATGATGTGGCAGCCATAATCCATAAAACAAATCAACCTAATCTTGATATCACTTTCGATCAACATGAGATCCCTCCTTTAGAGTTGCAAAAACAAAATGGAGCTTTGATGATCATTGCTCAATACTATAGGACAAGAATAAAACACACTCTCATTGATCATGGTGTTTAACTTAATGTGTGTAGTGTGAGTCTCCTTGATCGAATAAAAGTTGATAGATCACAACAAACCTGGATTTTGTATTTCTATTCGAAAGCATTTACAATATAACAAAACCCACAGTGGGGCCACTTTTCCTATTAATGATGGGGGCTACTTTATGTGACTTCCCATTTTCAGCACTGACAGACATCGCCCCATGGAAAGGGACCTCCCTGCCTCTGCGCATTCTGGTGTTTAGTCTCCTGTATTTACCTGATTTGCACAGAGTCACTGCCCACATTTTACCTATCAGACTCCCTCGCATATTACTGTAACTGCCAGTTTTCATCAAGTTTTGGAATTTTACCGCTTCCCTTTGGTGAGTTCCTGGTGGTGCTCGCTTACATCAGGATTCCGCAGAGCATTTTGCACGCAGTAATTCCAAGGATACCGTCTCCCATTCTGTTTTGGTTTGGCATGTCTTGTCGACTGCATTAATGCTTGATTTTTATGATTTTTGTGACATGTATTTAATTTATTTTGGGGAGTTTTGTGCCATTAAGTTGTATCATTTTCTTTCTATTGATCTGGAGTGCTTGATCTTGAATGCTTGGTTGGATTTGGTGTGTAGGATTTGTGAATTCTTGGATCTGGTGGTGATTTTCCTGGGCGTCATCATAATTACTTTTGTTTGCTAGGGCGCTAGAGATTGTTCTGTCATTGCTGTAATTGAGTTTCACTTCATCAATGGTATGTACTCATTGCCTTGCTTTTGATTGTCGAATGTGAATGCTTCTTTAGTTTTTTGGGTGTGCTTGGAGTTCAAATTCTTGCATGTTTGGGCGTTGAACATCTTGAAGCTAGGGTTATTTGACTCTGTTAGAGTGATGACCCCAGGTGAGTCTGTGAGCTTGTTTTTGATTTCATTATAGGGAAGCTTTCTTATGTAGTCCATAAAGAACTTTTTGAAAACTTAGAAAAGCGAGTGAGCTGAGACTAAGCTTGTCCTGTGTATTCATGGAAAATTTTTAGGGTTTCGGACTTAGGGCATCACCAGTTCCTCTCGATTTACTTTAGGATAAGTCTCAAATATAAAGATGATGTGTAGGAGGTTTAAATCAAGCTAGTTGCAAGCCCAGGATCCTCAAATTTGTGATCGTTCGATCAATTTGAGTGAAGTCGCGAGAAAATGTTGAAATTCAGTATTTCAAGCCTTCGTAGAATTCCTTAATTGTGAGAATTCCCCAATTTTCCATTTTCTTTTCGTGTTCTCGAAATGTGTAGTAATCTGGAGTTATGCTTTCTTCTCGGATTTCCATTCCCCCCGGATTTTACCAAAATTTCCTTTGTTCCTTCATTTTCTCAAAATTCGTAGACTATTGTTGTTTTCACGGATTTCTGTCGTGGGTAGAATTCTTTGAAAATTTGTTGAAAATGAAGAGCTGAGAGATAGCATGATTTATTAGTTGGTGATTATGCATTGTATGATCAATTTAAATTATTTAAAGATGTGTCATGTTGTTTCTTAGTTAATGATAGTTGATTAAATGATTATTGGATTCTTTTATGTTTATTTCACTAAAATCCACCTGGTTGGGAATTTTTTGAAATTCCTCTCTGGCCTGGATTCCACGGGAGGACTGAAAACCCGAACTTGGATGTGATTAATTCTTATGAGGTTTTGGAGAATTTTTCTTATCATAAGACTTATATTGAGGATGACTATGCCATTTTTGATTAATTAACTTGGGTTCCATGTGATCTTTATTATGGTTTCTTTGTCGAATGCAGGTTGAGTTGAGTAAGGTAGTGAAAAGTGGAACCAAGGGTAGAGTGATGGATCCAAGTGTAGAAGGGTCTTCTGTTTTGAGGCAGAAATAATCAAAATGGATATAAGGAGAAAAATCCCTGAGAGCAAGTGGACTTCCATTTGGTTAGAAGTAACTGATACAAATGTTGGACTATGGGATTATGAAGAGTTCAAGACAAGGATGGCAACACAAAATCTCCCTTTGTTAGCCAGAAGGACATTGGAATCAGGGTTGGCACATGTAGCTAGATTTCCTTCTACAATATAGTGTTATGAGTTGGTACTTGAGTGTGCTAGACACTATGATAGGGGTACACAAAGGATAGTTGGTTCCCAAGGGAGAATTGTGGCAAATCTAAATCCTGTGTCTATAGCCCAAACCTTTGACATGCCAGATAGGTATCATGTGGTGGCTTTTGATATGGATATGGCAAAGAAGTTTTATGAGGAAGATACCATCAAGTCCCAAGAGGTCATCAATTCTTGGTTAGAGAAGTCTAAGTCCCACTTTTCCAAGCTACCCAAGCAGCTATTTAGAGCTAAATTTAAGAAGGAATACTATGATGTTATCACACTTCTCAGTAGGGTGGTAGGGTTGAAGAGTGCAGGAGTATTTGAGAATTGGATGTTCCATGTCATTGTGAGGATGGAGCAGAATGTTAATTATCATTGGGTAGGCATTATAAGAGCCATGATTCATGAACAGATGTGTAATGTCCTATAGACGAAGACCTTCACAATGACCTCCTACTTGTTTTATGCACTTGCAAGATTTCATCCATACAAAGGACTAAGTAAAAGGGGTGTGTTTGGATAGGATGTAATTTATGAGGTTGATCCATAGCTACACCTGGGTAACTTGAGCTATAGGAGGGTGAATGATGCAGTCACCATGTACATCACTAGGTTGCTCCAAGGTGCAGATCATGTAAGGCTATCTGACAATGCCAAGGAGCTAATCAAAAGGTATGGGGCTTGGTTCATATAGTTTCCCACCTTTTCATATATAAGGATAGATGGTTGTTAGAGGGATCCATACAAACTTCCTAGGTATCCCACATATCACATTATACTTCTGGAGGTCAGAAGGAAAATATGTGATTTTGATGCAATTGTGAAGAAGGATAAGCATAAAACTAGATTCGGTGGAGATTTCCCTCTGAGGATAGGCACTAGTGAGGCATTCTCTTCTATTAATTCGACCTATGCTTTTGAAGAAGAAATGAGCACTCTTGGTTTATCTTTTCAGTCCAAGAGATCTAGGTTTGATAGGACTAGTGAAGCACAAAAGAAGGCCAATGAAGAATATAGTCACAAGGATGATATAGAGGACTATTGGGCCAATTGCAGTGATGAAATTGAGATTAGAAAGAAGTTTTCTAGGCTACCTATTAACTTGGTTCGGCTATATAATGCAAAGGCCATTTCGGATCAAGTTGAAGATGATGGAGATTTGATTTAGGGCCATGATTATGAGGCAGTGAAGGATAAACCAGTGGGAGAAATAGATTGGTTGGAGGAAGAGAAAACAAATTTAGAGCAACTTATGACTCTGGTGATTAAATATACAAACCTGTGGCTCAAGCATAAGATGTGGGAACTAGAAAGTGAAGGTGTGCAATGCACCTATGATTTAATGGGATACTTGGAGTCTCATTCCACTTATGAGGAGTTAGCTGAACAAGATCCTAAGGGTAAGGGCAAGGTGAGCTCTCCTTTTAAGATCAAGATTAAAGATGTTCAAGCGAAGGAGGTACAGGAGGAAAAAAACAAAGAAAGCCTATTGCAAAGAAAAGGAAGCGCGTTTCAAGGACCAAGAAGCCAACAAAAGATGAAGCTAAAAAGGAAGATAAAGAGGTTAGTGTCCCTGTTCCCAAGAGAAGAAGGATAGTAATATTGTCGCAGAAGGAAAAGGAAAGCTCCAAGGCATGGGATGAAGTTATCCCACCTATGATAAATGTGGAGAGCTCAGGAGAAAGGACACAGGTATATACAAGGAGATCAAGAAATTCTTCTCCTAAGGATAGTGTGCTGAGAAAGGATGCTCCTCTAGTCACTCCTAGTACAAAACAACATGATAATATTCCTCTTTCTCATGAACCTCATAGTGCACTAGGTGAATCCAAAGAAGCATAAAGTCATCAAGATCTAGAAGGAGAAGAATTTCAAGAAGGCAAGCTCTATAGTGTTGAGGCAGAAATAGAGAAGGTGTTACAATCTCCCCTAGTAACTTATGATGATTCACCTGTTAGGAGTGAAGAAGATAGACCTCTTTAGAGAGGGGAAATACCAATTAGGACTCCATCACTGGTGCATTAAGAAGAACAACATAATAAAGAAGAAGAAGATAAAGCTGAGGAGATTTCTGAGAAACAGGATTTGAGCAAAGATACACCCAGGGATCAATAGGGTGAAGTTGCACAAGGAAAAGTACAATCAAAATCTATTGTTTTGGGTTGATTGGATAAATAATTAAAGAGTAAACAGATTGTTGTAGATGACATCCCTCCCAATTGGGATGAGCTATTGGAAAATATAGGAAAGGGTAAAGGAAAGAAGAAAGCCAACGTCATCTCCAAGATTGAGAGAGATTAAGCAAATAATAGGGTGGTTCACATTGGTACTTCTTCCCCTGATAAGAATAGGGATGATGTGACTGGAAGTGACTACGATGTGCAAACCATCAACTTAGGGCCTACTTCCATGGAACAAGAGATTGAAGAATATGAGGGCTCTAGTACTGTGATCTTGGGTAGGTTGAGGAAAAAAGTACAGACCATACAAGAGTTGAATAAGGAAAATGATAAACTCAAGAGATATTTGCAAGACTTAATGAAGACTTTGCAATCCATTAGTTCCTCATCATCTGCTGCAAGCTTCCTGCCACAAGAAACAATATCAGAGTTGGAAAGAATGAAAAGCACCACACATACTACAATCGGCTGGTTACAAGGGGTGCAAACCAAGGGAGATGATGCTATCAGGGACCTCCTTTTGACTAGAGGATATGTAATGAGATCAATCGATTGGTTAAGGAATATATTAGCTCAAGATAAGGAAGATGTGGACATCCTATTGCAAAAGACTAAGACCATCATGGAGTATACTAAGGATGAATTGATAAGTGATAGAATTCTTCCTTCCTCCAAAGCTGCAAAACCTTGGGAATGGTATGAAACTTTGCAAATAAGGCAAAAGGTTTTAAAGAAAGTATATAAATAGGGGAAATAGATTGAGGACACCTTGACTGAAATTTACAATAAGTGCATTTCCTTCTTTGAAGTGATGACAGGGAGAAAGAGATTTGTGCCAAAACATCTTAGCTTGGAGTGGTTGAGAAAATGGTGGCGAGATGTCTATTCCCTAGTAAATAAGGGCCCTATCACTGAACATTAGTTGGATGATGCAGTTACCTACATTACAGTAATTGATAAATATCAAACAATGTAGATTGGGATAAAATGGTAAAGCAGTCAAGAGATGATATCAATTCCATTGAAAGGAGGATTGAGGTTTTGATTATGCCACCTATGGCCGGCTTGGACAAGGTGTTTTTGATGGTGCAGGATAAGATGGAGCGTGCTAAGGATAAAGGGGGAAGTAGTTAATGTAATGCCACATCAAAATTTGTGCTTCCCCATTATTCCTTCTTCATCCTTCACATGCATTGGAATAGATTACATTGGAGATCCCAGGCTGACCTAGATGAGTCTCAAGCATTTAATGCTAATTCATGTTGTTTTAGAACTTCTTGGGCCAACTTGTTTTGTGGCCATTTACTATTGTAAACCCTAGTTAGGCTGACATATCTTGGGAGGTTTCTATAAGTATGGCATTCTGCCTCATTTGTAAGGGCTAGATAGTTTTACTTTGGAGTGAATTAAGCAATATAGCAAGAGTTAGAGTTAGAATTTAGTTCATTTTGAGCAAGTCCTATAACACAAAACACTGGAATTGTTGTTGTTATTGGGTGATTCAATACAATTGAAGATATTGTGCTCTTGGTGAATTCTCTTGTGTTGATTTATCTTGCATGGTTCTTACTGTTCTATCCTTTGAGATTGCTTGAGAAATATTAGATATATGTTAGATTTAGAATTAGATATGATTCAATGGTGTTTATGGTTTGATTCTTGAAGTGTTTGTAGCAATCCCTAGTCCATACTTTTTGCAACTAGCTGATTGTTGGTTTCTTTGCAAAGTTAGCTTGGACTTTAATATTCATTGTGCTTAGTTCAATTGTGAAGGTTTATTCATTTCAATTGCAATAGGGTTGTTTTGGATGAATGTTCATGATCTAAATTTTTTTAATACCTTAGAAGATTGCACTATTTTTGTAAGATTGCAGATCCATTTGGATCAAGCTGGAACTAGTTTCTGAGGGGTTGGTCCATTTCAAGTGTTTCATCATTTGCATTGTTAATCTTAGGAGTATTTTTAATCTTAGGAGTCTCTCTTAAACCCTTATCTTTTTCTATTTCTTTATCATTCAAGTTAGATTTAAGATTGAAAGTATCACCATATTGCTAGATATGATAAATCTAAGGATTTAGTATTTGCTTGTAGTAAGGTCCCTTTGTGATTACTAGAATTTTCACATTTATCACTGAGTTGTTTATGCATTGTCAAGACCTGACATTAGAGACCTTTGGGTTATCTCTTGAGGCTTTCTGGTAGAGATTTACCTTTCAAGAGAGATAGGATACTTGTATCTTTTTTGAGTTGTTTCTATGTAGAAAACACCATCAACACTATCCATGTCATGCCTCATGATATTTCATATAATATTCTTTTAGGAAGAGAATGGATTCATGAGATGAATGCAGTGCCCTGAACCCTTCATGATATAATGAAATATGTTTATAATGATCACATCTATCAAATTGAAGCAGATCCCAAGCTTGAAAGTTACCTGAACCTTGAAAAAGGAACTACATGTTCTCTGACAACCTTGATTCCCACATCCAACATAGAAATTGAACACAATGATGAGGAATCAATATCTAAATTATTTGGTGATGATTGGGGATCTTTAGAATTCACACCTTCATTTATGGGTGAATATATATTCTCAACACAAAATTCAGACAACCTTTCGCAAGCATCCACCTCAACCACTTTAAACAAAGACTTAACATACAGAAAATTTTTTGATGAACACAATAATGAACAACCAATTAATTCCAAAGAAATAAAAAATATTTATGGAAAAGGGTATAAAATCATTAAACAACTTGGGTATAGTGGAAAAGGTTGTGGTGCTTGCAAACAAGGTATCCATAACCCTATCAAGCGTAACACACAACAAACAACTCATGGTCTTGTTTTTTTTCTTGTAATAGAGATTTCCAAGCCTTCACTCAACATCATCACTATCACAAAAAACACACCTCAATCATCCTTCTCACCTAGTAGTCTTGAACATCATTCTTTAACTCTACAACAAACAACTACACCTTCACTTAATGTCACTGTCATCTCACAAAATGTTCATGATTTGAATTCGTTAGATTTTACACCTTCCTATAATGGGAAGCATAAAATATTGCAATCTAATGAAACTTGTGTAAGTATGACATCCACTACTAAGCAAGATGTACCTTCCACACCTACCACAACATGCCCTTTTACCATTGATCAAGAAGGTATTTTATTGAGAATCCTCCAAGATCACTTGATCACCCTCCCTCCTAGAACTTGTAAGAAATGTTCTGACAAGACTTTCTTTTGAAAATATCATAGAGGTCATGGTCATTCCACTAATGCATGTCATCATTTGAGTCATAAAATACAAGATTTTCAGGACTTTGGTATGCTTCCTTATATGGGGGCACCTATTTCCTCTTGATTTTCATTCTAGCATACATTTCATCCATTGTTTTGGCTCACCTTTGCTTCGTACTAAGTGGGGGAAAAGGGTTACGTAGCCTTGTCCTCGTATGTCACTCATTGTTTCCTTCTTTGGATAGTCATTAACTTTTCATGATTACATAAGAGAAAGCTTGGGATGTGGACGACATGCCTTAGGTTGGCTTGCATATGACATCCTATTCTTTCTTCATGACGTAGCTTATCAGAAACATATGACTTGGCATAGGGCTTTCTGAGTTAGCTTCCATGTCTTCTTCTTTCTCTTTTACTTTAAAGCAATTGCTCTCAGTAATGGTGCTCGCAATTGCTTTAAAGTTGGGGCATACATCACCAATCACATTTCATTGTGTGATTTCTTTCTTCTTGTGATGCATCTTTTTCTTGGTGGTTCCATTAGGCTTGATTTCCTCCAAGAGCATAATACTTCTTTTGACCTATCCTCTTTTGGAGACATTGAGCATGATGTCCCCTAAGATGAGACCTTACATGAACAAAGCAAAATCCCTTTGAGCAATCCTTAAGCTACCTTGCATTAACAATGTCTATGAATGTCAAGCATACAAAGTTTTGCTTACATCATGGAGCTCAAAAATCTTTGTGGCGCCTTGTTAAAGTTATCGGGAGGTATAAGTTTGGCATGGTGGAGTGGGAAGCCCAACTAGTGGCATGAATTTCCCCATAGCCACTTTGGTGTTTGTGAGTGCATACCAACTAGCGTATGTTACTCTTTTATTTTTTATGTTTTTGGCCCTTCTCACCCCACAGACGAGTTGAAGTTCTGTGGGCTGAGAGTGAGTACATCTTTTTCACCTTGTCTTCCTTTCCACCTTGCATTTGCATGATTTTGTATCTTGATGGTTGACTTAGGATCTTTGATCCTGGGGACTTGGCCACCTCCTTTGATCTTTGTCATTCTTTGTCATCTGTATCAGTGCATGTGAATCTCTCTTGAATGTCTACTTTAGTGTGAGTTTGAAGTAGATTCATCCTCTCACTAAAGTGGGGGCTAAATGTGCTGTAGAAAAAAAGACCCTTTGCTTGACATGGGATAATTCATGATAAATGGACTTAATGTGGCCTTGATTTAGGTGTTGTGAGGTAGTTTATGTGTCCACACTAGGTCTTGGACCTTTCTACACTAGATACATTTTTTTTACTGATGTCTCGTAAAGGTGTTGTAAAGTTGTAGACACTAAAAATTGACCTAGGCCTACAAGCTCTATTTTTCACTGCATTCGTCCTAGCATAATTAAAATATTTAATTATGTCATTTGGTCCATTTTCATCTATTAATTAAATAATTTTTAAATTATTTAATTAATTCATGTCTCTTTATTCTTCCTGATTATTTAAATAAATAAATTTTATTTATTTATTTAAATACGTTGCTAATTGTCTAAAGTCTTTCAATAATTAAATAAATTTCTTAATTTATTTAATTATTTTTGTCCGTTAATCCTTCTAGATTATTTAAATAAATAAATCTTATTTATTTATTTATTTTAATACGTCACTAATTTGTCAAAAATCCTCTTTTAATTAAATAAATTCTTTAATTTATTTAATTATGGCCACATGTCACTTTCCTCATTTTAAATAAGATTATTTATTTAAATTGTCAAACCTCTTATTTTGGCAGAAAATGGGCATTTATTTTCAACTGTCATGAGATTCCTCCACTTTCAAATTAAATTTATTTTTAATTCAAAAGATGTTCTCTTCACCCAATGGTCAAACGACTGTTACTTATTTGATTCTCCAACTTTTTATAGTCATTTTTGTCCATATCTCAACCTTCAATCTAGTCTACTGATTCTAGGTCTCCTGTCAACTTTTGATCTCGACCATCGATTCAAAATTGAATTTTCTATAAAATGGCAATTTTGAATTCATTTTCCTCTCTCAAGCTTTCACGTGAATTTTTGGTCTTCATTTTATAGCCATTTTCTTGCATACTTTGAGTCATTCATAGAGTCATTTTGCAAAAATCCTTAAACACTTGTGTAGGACATGGCATAGTCTTAGATTGCTCACATAAATCTGAGGGCAAATCGTTACTTGCAGCAACCTAGAAGGTATAATGGAGGTGAATCATGGAGGTTGAAGACGTTTGGTAAGATGTTTCCTTTTGTTTTCATTGTTTCTCCTATGTTCTTCATTATCTCTTTGGGATTTTGGATTTACTGCTATCTAAACTGCTAACCTATAAAATTTCCAGAGTTATATTGGTGAACCTGATGTATTTTAGTGCATTTTGGTTATTTTTTGTACAACTTTCTATTTATGTTTTGTAGCTACAGGTTGAAAACAACGCATTTGAGACTTTGTGCACCACATTTTCCACATCGCGATGCAATCAAAAAATATAACAACACATTTGCACTATCGAACTACATTCGTGACCTCTTAGGACACATTCGACAAAATTATGATGCATTTGAGAGGTATTGTGACGCATTAGCATGATTCTGACACTTTTTTTTGTTGGAAAACACATTCGACTGGTGAAACCTTGACAAAAATTATTGTGACACATTTTCTTTGTCGTGACACATTTCCCTGGTGAATTTTTGCATTCGAGTTTTTCCAAATTTCTGCAATTTTTCTTTTCTAATTTGTTGCTACTATTACATTTGCTAGAATATAATTTTTTTCTAGTTGCTAATGTCTAGTTGCAACATGTGGCATTAAGATTCTCATGGGTCGAAGACATTCACTAAAACTACTAACGCATGTTTTGCAGGTATGTTTGTCGAAGACCAATATTTCAAACAATTGGTCTGTGATTTTTAGCTTAGGAACACTTCATTTGGTGCACTAAAAGAACTTCTATTTGCAAGTGTTTGGCTGTTTGAAGGTGGTAGGTGATTATGTCTCACCTTGTGAAAACTAGGTGATCGAAAAGTCAGACCCACCTTATTTTCTGTCACCCCCACGACTTAATAATCGAAGTATCCTCTCCCCTTGCACTTCGGTGATCCGGGTGTAAGAGAAACGATTATTATTTCTAGAAATGAGTCCTAATTTAAGGGAAAAAGTACTCACCTTAGGGACGACCGACCGGTAACAGGCTAAAGCCAAGTCATTTCAATAGGGATATAAAATGGGTGCTTGAGGAAAGTTCAAGTACCACGAGTGCGGATGTGTCACATGGAAAGTAGTACTCCCATAAACCCTGTTGAGCGTAACCTCTTCAGGATGGAGTGCCACCTAATCAGTGATTAATCTCTCACCCCATGTGTTCCCACTTGAATGGATGCCCTAACTAGACACCTATTGTTTTAGAAGCCAACCATTTTCAGCCATTGCTTGGTATAGTACAAGGTATAGTATCATGCCTGAAGATACTCAGTACTGACTCCCTTGAGTAGAGATATTAGTTCTTGGGAAGTGACTACCCAAGAATCTAAAGTTGGTGTGCTTGTAGAAGTGAGTGTCGTGGAGGGGAGCCAGTGCCACCAAACTTCTAAGCTATCTGCTCTTGAGAAGGAGAGGTGTTCAACACCAATCCAGGGTTAATTGGTGGGCTATACCAAGTATACAAACCCTTGGCCTATTAGGATTGTGCTTGTCTTACGTGCATTTTTCTACACTAAAACATTGTGCTTGTCAAGTGCTTTCTAGATTTTCAAACAACATTCACAACATTCACACAAACAATCAATTTTAGACAAATAAGACTTTTCCTCAAAACAGTAGAAAATTGACTTTTTGCAACCTGTGACACAATTGTTGAAACACATTCACTGTCCTACACCACATCTACGAAATTATGAAACACAATCACTCTGTTAAACCACATCTACCACCCTAAACATTGCATCTGCTTGTGGCATGATGTAATTGACATACAGAAAATCACATCCGCAGTATTCAACCACATTTTTAATTTGTAAACCTGCATTTGATAAAATTGAAACGTATTTTCCATACTATGATGCATTCATGGCCTGAAATGATGTATTTGTCTGATAGCAACAAAACCTTGATACAAACCAAAATTTGAGTCTAAACACTATTAGTCTATTGTCAAACACTTTTTCCAAGAGGTCTCTATCAACAACCAATTTTGAAATTGCTCAAAAGTTTCCATTTTTCATTAGTTTGCATTCTTGACCTTAGGTTTAGACTTCAAACTTTAATTTCATCCACTAGCTTCATAATCATATTGTCAACATTAAGCTTGACTCTAGGTTGTCATTTTTGCATACTTTGGATTAGGCCAACCTTATCACAATTTGCTAAATCATTGCTTTCAAAACTAGGTTATCTTGGACTTTTTCATTATTCCTATCTTCAGTCATTGTCCCTTTTGTGAAGCTTTCCAACTCAACGGTCTAGGAAAATTCACTTGTCCTCTTGAATTTTTCACCTTGTCATTTTCAACAAGTCCTTTGTTAACTAAAAATCAAAAGCATAGATTAAGCTTAGAGTGCTTAGGTACCCCTTTCTCCAAATTGCATTCTAGTTTATACCTTGCATACTTTATTCCCAAAAATACAAAAATATTACTCATCCTAGTCCTAGTTTTGAACCTAGACTTTGCATTCTAGTTGCCTTTTTAGTTGACATAATCATCTTAGTCCTTATTTTGCACCTTGACCTTGCACTTTTGTCATTTCCCTAGTCAACCTTGTCATCATCGTCATCCTAGTCATAATCATCACTTTAGCTTTGTAAGCATTACACATTTCCTTAGGTAAACATCATCGCCTCCTTGCATTGTCACCATCTATCACAAAAAAGACAAAAATATAGACTAGCGTCATCCTTGCATCATCATTACCTTCATTTGAGAAATTTCCTTTGATGGTGGAAACAAGACTTCAAAGAAAGAAACGACAAATGGCAAACTACGGACAAGACTTTGACAACAATACCAACATCAAAACCAATCCCAATGACTGGATTTTTGATGACCCATTTGGAAATTTGAACATACAATCATCCATGAGCATGTCAACTTCTTTTCAAAATCCACTTTTTGAACAATTCATACAAAGAGACCAAAATGGACAAGTCTATGTTGAAAACTTAGAGGCAATAGCCCAAAACCCTGAAGTAGCTTCATTTGTTGAGGACTTGGTCTTGAACAATCTTGAATGATATCTAGCTATGCTTTTAGATCAAGGCGCAAGATTACCAAAAGGCTTCAACATTAACTCCATACAACCTATCTCTCCTAATAATATGACACAAAACATAACATCCCCACAAGACATGAACAATACCTCGAACAATAACATTGTCATTACCACACAAGCTTTCACTAGCACCATTAATGTGACATCTAGTGGCACCACAAATCAAAACACCTCCACTTCAACCAATACGACATCTACTGGAGGAACATCTACTATGTCCATCCCACAATGTCCACATCATCTTCACAAATGATAGGAGCCACCTTTGGGTCCACATCGATGGGCACCAACTCCACAAACATTATGTTTGGATCCGTATCTATGACAATGGGGGCATCTTCATCACACCCCTATGGTGGATCATCATTTAATCCCTTTGGAGGAAACCCATGACGAGTCTTCATTCAAGGCCCTCAACACAATATTAATACATCATCACAATTGAACATCCCACAGGGGCAAGGAAAAAATATGAACATACCACATGGGAAAGGAAAAAATATGAACATACCATATGGGAAAGGAAAAAATATGAATATACCACATGTGCAAGGACAAAATACAAACATCCAATTTGGACAAGGACAAAATATCAATACATCACATGGACACTCCCAAGGACCAAACACCAATATGCCACATGGAAAATTATTTCAACATGGACAAGGAACTCAAATGACACAACAAATGCATAACTTTGGACACCAAATGAGTGAAGGATTTTAGATACCTCAAATACAGAAAAATGTGGCTAGGTCACATATCCCCACATACTCATCATAGGTTCATTCTCAACAATAAATTCCCACTCAAAATTAGCAATATCAGCAAACTCCTAATCAGAACATACCTTACATCTCACAACAATACATGTCACAATCAAATCCAAACTTTCAGGCGACCAATGATCCCATAGTACACGCCTTGCTAGCTAGAGTGGATGACCTTAAAAACTGAATGGAAAATATGCAAACATCTGACAAGAAGATGCAAATGCCATATGACTTATGTCCGTATCCTTTTGACATGACTTTGTCCATGCCACCATTTCCACCTGGTTATGTCGCACCAAATTTCACAAATACAAAGGAAAAACAAATCCACTTGACCACATCAAATAATTCGTAACAAGTTGTGTGGATATTGCTCACGAACACAAATACTTAATGTGATTGTTTCCCAAAAGTCTCACAGGTCTAGCTCTAGAATGGTTCTACACATTGTAACCTGGAATACAGTCATGGAAAGAACTTGCTGAAAAGTTTGTCAAAAATTATACATACAACATTGACACAGACACCTCCATTACCAACCTATGTCAACTCACACAAGAAGATTCAGGGGAAACCTTTTTACCATTCTTTCAAAGATGGAGGGGCCTAGCAAGTTGTTGTCTTATAGACATACCCAAAAAGGAAAAAGTTGACATGTTCATACAAACATTGTTAGGCCCATTGAAAAATGGCTTGCATGTCCATTGTTGTAAAAATTTTGTTGACCTATTCGAACGAGGTGTCCAAGTTAAGAAAGCCCTCATTGCTAAAGGAAAAATTAAATACGGTCCTAAAAACACAAATGCAAATCCCCCTCCTGCTGACAAAAATAAATACTGGGTTAAGAAAAAACATGTTACCAATGATGGCGTAGTCGATGCTAAGGCTATCAACGCTATGAGTCCTATGATTAACCTCAAAGGGATATAACCAAAAAACACACAGATGATGACACAAACCCATACTGCTAATGTTGTCTAGAAAAATCAAAATAACCAAGGCAATCAAAACAATCAAAACTAGAGGCAACTTAGACAACCTAGACAATTCCCCAGAGGATGCACGTACACCCCCTTGGGTGAGCCTATCGAAGAAGTTCTTAAGAAATTCCTTTAGAATGGTGTCATCATACTTGAGGACCCTAAACCATATGAACTTAGGTAGTTTAAACCATGTTGGTGGGATGATAACACATTTTGTGACTATCATCGAATAAAAGGACATAAAACCTCTTCCTATAGACAATTGAAAAATATGGTAAAAGACCTTATTGAAAAGTGTATCATTGAAGTCAGAGGACCACAGTTTGCTTCTAATGCAGATCATATAATACATAAGAACCCATTGCAAGATCATGGTTCTGGTAATCCTTCTACGTCAAATGAAAATAACAATAACTGAGCCAACCGTGCCCATATTAGATATGACTATTCCGGGGACCTATCATACATCACATTAGTACAACTGATGAACATGTCCGCGACAAATACCATCGAAAGACTCTAATGTAATGTCATCACCCATATGGGTATGTGCAGGATCATGATGGGCCAAAAGTGGCAATATTATGGGTATTTGTATGGTATGTGGTTGATGACTTTTTTTTAACCCAAAATTGATGAAATGAAAAGGGTTTTTAGAGGATATTCTCAGCTTTCCACCAATATAAATTATGCTTTAATTTGAATTTAATAAATAATTATTATTCATTTTCTATTAGAACTACAACTAAAGTCCTGATCGATAGGCTGATTGAAAAACATCTATAACTTTCAAATGGTATCATACTTTTTGAATCCGAAACATGCGTCACATTCTATGCTTCTACACTATAGGATTAAAAGAAGAAAAATAAATTCCTCATGAAGCTCTTTGACCAAGCAAGGTAAATGACATACAAGTTTTTATATATTTTTAAAAGCTATAATAAAAAATTCATAATTAATTATTACCGGAAAAAAATTACAAAAAAATATGCATCACATCCGACATGAGTCCCTCTAATTTATATATAAAAACTTTATAAAAAAAAATAGTCATTTTATTATAGGCTAGGGTACGACAAACACCTACTTATTTTTTCACTGAAATTTAAGTACTGCTGTATTGAAATTTCAAATTTTCACCAAATAGATTTTTTTTTAAAATAAACCTAGTAGTTTAGAACTATATTCAATTTGCTACAAATTCTATTGTTACATATTTTGAAATAATATAGATAACTTTATTCAAATCTTTACCAAGTTGCCTAACATTGATTTTTCCTCAATTTTTGCCACAATTTCTAAGGGCTTGTTTTTTCCATGATGATCTTGCATTGACACCGACGGCAGGTCACCATTGCCGGGTCCCACTTCTAGGGATAAAGGTAATGATAGTTGGCCTATCAACTTCACGTACCAAGAATCATCGCCAACAAACCAAGCATTCCTAGTCTAAAGGGAATTTTAACCTTATTGGACTAGCTTTGAAAAACCAGCACAAATCTTGATCCTTGAGTTGTTACGCATCTCGCTTGCCCATAAGGCCATCCTAGATAAAACATTGCAAGAATCCTCCATTCCCCAAGATATTGATGTCAGCCAATTCGAAGCATGGTAGGATATCTCATGACTCCCCACCATATCACCTTTTTTGACCAAGACTATTCGTCATCCAAATCCAACCATAATAATACCCTTCATATCGAAGTTTTTGTTCATAAACATAAGGTCAGACGAGTCTTAGTAGATGGCGGAGCAGGACTGAATATATGTTCCTTAAAATTGGTCAAGGCACTAGGCTTTTCTAATGCTTGCATGGACGCCACAAGAAGCATTGTTATCAAGGCATATGATGATGAAGAACGTTCCTCTCGAGGAATAATTACACTTACAATTCAAATCGGTCTTGTCATTGTGGACACTACCTGTCAATTCCTAGATCTAGACCTCCCATACAACATTTTACTTGGTCGACCTTGGATCCACGCACTGAAAACCGCCCCTTCCACATATCACCAATGCCTGAAATTTCCTTTTGAAGGTACCGAAATTAGTATATACAGAGACCCCAATCCATTCCAATATTGTACCAACTTACGAGGTGTCTTAGAATTTCAAGTTCCTATCAATGGAGAGGCTTCTTTGACATCTTCGCTTTCCACCATTGACTCATTGACACTTGTGAAGTCTCTACCCTCACATCCACGACCCCACATCCACTGGCCTCAAGCCACCACGACCACCTCCATAACACCTACCACTTCCGTTATCTCCCCAAGTGTCGACCCAAACTTTCAAATCCAAGACCAAGGATGTGGAGAATACAAACTAAATATGGCCTATTACATAAACAAGATGCCTAAGTCTCCCTAGGTCTACGACAAACCTTGCTTCAGGATATAGGCAGAAGAAATCTTTAGAGTCCCTCCAAATACAATTTTCATAAAGTGGGGTGAAATGAGTCAAGATGACACAGATGATGTACTATCTTGGATATATAGAGAACCACAAGATTTGACTCCATTGCTAGTAGAAATATATGGTAAAGGATATAACATGATAAAAGAAAAAGGTTATGATGGAAAAAGTGGCCTTGGCAAGGATAAAAATGGAAGACATGGGCCACTATAAGTTTCAGTAAGACCAAAACATCTTGGGTTAGGGTTAGGACCACGAGAATCTGGCGATCCTAGTACCAGTGTGCTTCCTTGTGAGTTAGTGTATGCTTCAAAATGTGTTGAGACAACTGAGGAAACCTCCTTTGAAACCAACTCTCACAAATGGGAATTTGGATTTCAACAATCCTTAAGTGACTGTTGCTTCAATGAATTATTTCTTGAACCTAGCGAGCCTACATTTGAAGAGCGATTCTAGCAAATGTTTAAAATCGATATAACACCAAATGATACCAAGTCTAGATCATATTATATTCCCATTCATCCTACCCCCGACATACCTACCCAGTCATCCCAAACTGATGAGCATCATCCATAATTACTTGAACTACCGCCTAACACTACTGATCCTGACCTTGATTCTACTCCTTTTGTCCCCTACTTTGCTAGCAAATATGAAACAAGCAAAGGAGAATACTAGATAGAATCTAAAATAGAGCCAAATGATGATAATTTTATTTTTAATGTCTCTAAATCCATTTACATGGTTTCCATGTCATCTCCTCAATTCGCAAATGCTGATGATGGAATATTCTTAGTTTACCCCGACCTAATCAACTGGAACCAACAAGGACCACCGTTAATGGACACTTTTCAGAATGAGGATGCTATAGAAGAATTCCTAAGACTACACGAGGGTATTCCAAATGGGAACCACAAAGCTAGATTTTCCATTGACTTAGACCGTGTTGCTTACTTTGGGGAGACTGCGCCATCCTCTACTCGCAAAATTAAAAAGAAAAATAAAACAAAAAATGACATTTCTTTAGGTGAAAATTGAAAGGAACCTTCTGACGACAAAATATTAAAAATAAAGGATGTATCCAAAGGTAAAAAATTCACAGAGGCACCCAAGGATGGAGGACAATACTTTCTCCCCATAGACAGAAAAATCAGCAATGCTTGTTGAAGATACCATAGGAGTTAATATAGCTACTGCAGAGGACCCCAAAATGGTTCTCTTTGCGGCATCACTAACAGAAGATGAGAAGCCAAAATTTCAAAAGTTTTTCTGAGAACACAACATAAAATTTGCATGGTCTTATGCTGACATGCCAAGGCTAGATCCTCAGTTAGTATTGCACCACTTGCCATTATTACTAGATGCCAAGCTAGTTAAATAGAAGCTAAGAAAAATGCACCCACAAGTTACCTTGTTGGTCAAAGATGAACATAAAAAGTTATTGGACACAGGTTTTGTCAAGTCAATTGATTATGCAGAATGGATATCCCACCTTTTCCCTGTCACCAATCCTACTAGACAGATTCACATACGCACAAACTTCCAGGATCTCAATAAAGCATGCCCTAAAGATGATTTCCCTCTATTGAAAATTGACATTATTGTGGACCTTACAGCTGGATATGAGGTGTTATCTCTCATGGATGGTTTCTCTAGTTATAATCAGATTCATATTACCCCTGAAGACCAACACAAAACCGCTTTTACATGTCCTTGGGGTACATATTGTTGGACAATCATGCCATTTGGTGTCAAGAATGTAGGCGCTACATATCAAAGGGAAATGATGACAATATTCCATGACATGATGCACACATTGATGAAAGATTATGTGGATGAACTTTTGGAAAAGTCACTAACAAGAAAAGACCATCTCAGAGTACTAGAAATTTTTTTCAAGAGACTAGAAGAATACAAGGTTTGGTTGAACCCAAAAAAGTGCATCTTTGGTGTCACATCAGGGAAATTGTTGGGGTACATAGTTTACCATAGAGGCATTGAAGTAGACCCTGCTAAAGTTAGAGCTATATTGGATATGCCTCCCCCTAAATGAATCAGTGACCTAAGGAAACTATAGGGCAAGCTTCAATCTATCAGATGGTTCATTGCTCAACTCGCACATAAGTGCCAACCATTCCATTATCTTCTACACAAAGGGATCCCCTTTGTGTGGACAGAAAAATGCTAGGAAGCATTCAACCAAATAAAATAGTACTTACTGTCACCTCCAGTTCTCATGCCTCCCATCCAAAATAAACCATTAATTTTGTACATATTTGCAACCACTTTAGCACTAGGGGCATTCGTGGCACATAATGACTATGAAGAGAAAGAAAGAGCCATATATTACATTAGTCGAACACTGATTGGAACTAAATTACACACCTATTGATCATGCTTGTTTGGTAGTTGTGTTCATGGAAAAAAAATTTAAGGCATTATATGTTAAACCACAAGACACAATTGGTAAGAAAAATTGATCCCTTGAAGTACCTCTTGAGTCGAGCAGCATTGAAAAGATGTTTAGAAAAATGGATTATGGTCCTTAGTGACTATGACATTCAATATGTGGAGTGGAAAGCCATTAGAGGACAAGTGATAGTAGACTAGCTGGTAGACCCACCTGTACTAGATAACCATCCTTTTGTAATAGATTTTCTAGATGAGTCCATATTTCACAAAGAGCCCAAACGACCTTGGAAATTATACTTTGCTTGATCACATACTAATCATGGCTCAGGACCAGGAATACTGTTCATCACCCCACAAGGAGATTCCATCCCAAAGTCATTTTGCATCACATTTTCATGCACTAATAACATGGCAGAGTATGAGGCATTAATTATAGGACTGCGAATGGCTGTCAAGTGGAAAATCAGGAATCTGCATGTTCTCGATGATTCTCAGTTGGTTATAAACCAAGTCAATGATGAATACGAAACCAAAGATGAAAAGCTAATGCATTATAAATAGATGGTCAAAAGTTTTTTGACATACTTTCACAGGCTATCCTTTGAATTGATTCCAAGAACACAAAACAAGGCTGTTGATGCTATGGCAACAATTGGATCTTTGCTAGATATTCCTAGCAATGTCCCACAATTTGAGTTTTTGGTTGATCAGTTATTGGTTCTGGCTTATGATGTCCCTAAATTAGAAATGGTTTGTGAGCTTGTTGATTCTAGTTCTCCCTGGTATAATAACATTTATGACTACCTTCATTCGCAAACCCTTCCCCAAAACCTATCTAATAACCAAAGAAAGTCCTTCATCCGTAGAGCTGCACATTATACTATCATCAGTGATACCCTTTATTGCTGTAGCTTTGACAATACCCTTCTCCATTGTCTGGAAACTAATGAAGCAAAAAAACCTTACGAGAAGTACATGAGGGTATATGTGGGTCCCATTCGAGTGGCCCAACCTTAGGTAAAAAGATTACGAGACTTGGGTACAATTGGCTGACATTAGAAAAGGATGCATTGGAGTTTTTCAGAACATGTCACCAATGTCAGACTCACAGTGATTTAATTCATGCTCCAACACAAGAGTTAAGGATGATCACTTCTCCTTGGCCTTTCACACAATGGGGACTTGATCTCATTGGCAAGATTCACCCTACATCCTCCAATGGCCACAAATTCATTATCACCACCACTGAGTATTTTACTAAGTGGATCAAAGCCATCCCACTCACCTATATTACCAGAATTTTTTTTTCCAAATTTATCATCAATTACATCATTTTTCAATATGGCATTCCCCAATCCATCATTATAGAAAACGATTGTCCATTTAAAAATCAGGAAGTTCGTGATCTGTCAACGCTTTCATATTAAGCACCATTTTTCCATGCCTTATTACCCACAAGGGAACGATCAAGCTGAGGTGTCTAATAAAACCATTATCAAACTTCTCAGAAAGATAGTCAATGACACTGGCCATGACTGGCACATCCAACTTAATTTGGCTTTGTGGGCATACCACACTAGCATTCGTACTCCCACTGGTGCCACTCCATTCCCCTTCATCTTTGGAGCCGAATCCATCTTGCACATAAAGGTCAAAATTCCATCTCTATGTGTCTCTATGAAAGGTTTGATCACTGATGAAGAGTATAGATAGTCACAAATGCATGAGTTAGAAATGCTAGATGAACACAAACATAATGCATTGAACCATTTGCAGGAATACAAAAATCTTCTCTGCAGAAGTTACAACAAAAGAGTAATGACTCAGAAGTTTGACATTAGCGACCTAGTTCTCATGCAGAACCCTAAGAATCAATCAGACAAGGAATAACCAAGCAAGTTTGAGCCTAATTGGCTGGGTCCTTACATCATCACAACATCATTTGGTTTTGGCGCATATCAATTGGCTACTCTTGACGATGAACAATTGACAAAGCCAATCAACGATCTGCATTTGTAGAAATTCTATGTATAGCATCAGAAAGCCTTGTCTAAAAACCATTTAAAAATAAAAATAAAATAAAAAAATACAAAAAAATCATCACCTTGATGAAAACCTCAAGTAAATAGGCCCTAGTGACACCAA
>VDFB02145996.1:0-12681 GCA_007258455.2 Sequoia sempervirens | reverse complement strand
TTCTCACAATGAACAAGGGATGAGATCAATTATCCAAAAAAGAGTATAATCGAATAAAATATCTTGCACAGATTATCAGATAGATATCAAGTAAGGATTTTACTAGCTATTGGATGATGATGATGATTCTAAGACAAAGAAGAACACATAGTTTGAATTTGAATCCACTACACAGGAAGATGAAAAATGACATAGAAACCCTAGTTCTTGTTTGAACTGATGGCATAGAAATTGATGTAACTACTTCTACTACATCTTGTTTGTGATTGGATGGAATGGACTATGCCATGAGTATACATAGTGTTATGTATCTCTGATAGGTTGAGCATACAACTATATGGTTAATACAAATGGGGTTGATTGGTTGAAGGTATGGAACACTTGCTGGAGATGTTAGAAAATGAAGAGAACCCTAACTGAAACTTCTAGATGATTAGTGAATAGATGAAGTTCTTAAATCTATAAAGACAAATTAGTGAAATCAAGAAAAGGTTGGTTGTTGACAATCTGAAAATGTGTAAGTGTTGAATCCATAATAGCGGATTGTTTGAGTTTGTGATTGCTGCAAGTGTAGAGATAAAGGGAACAGTCTGCAATAGCAAGAATGTAGAACAATGATTCCTTGTTGAGTATACGACTAAGATAGAAAGGAAGAGAAAGTTTAATGCAACAAGATAAGAACAGTGAATGTTCTTAGTGCAGAGGAGAGTGCAAAGAGAGAAAGGAAGAGGAATGCAAAGGTGGTGTTGCTGAGATTACAACTTCAGTAGTAGTTGTGTATATTGCAAAGTGTGCAACAAATTATTGAATATAACAGTGCATTACTAAGTTTTTGTAGGACCATTTTTAATGCATTTACGAGCAATTTATTATCACAGAGGTTGTAGCCTCATTGTATTGAGTTGTAACTCAAATTAGGGGATTGTAGTCTCCTTGGAGTTGTAGCTCCTAAATTAGGGAGTTGTTGCTTCCTTGAAGTTGTAGCTTCTAAATTAGGGTGTTGTTGCATCCTTGGAGTTGTAGCTCCTAAATTAGGGTGTTGTTGCATCCCTAGGGTGGTAGCCCTTAAAAGTTGTAATTGAAGATTTCATTTGTGATGTTGGATTTGAGCAGTAGACTCAAGCAACTTTGTCACCATGGTTTTTCCCATCCTGGGTTTTCCACGTATATCTGGTGTTGTGGGAATTTGTATTGATTTTTTATTTACATGTTTATGTTTGCATCTTTAGTTTTCAATCTATACATTAAGAGTTTGAGAAAGAAATTTTTCCAAAGTATTTGAAGCTAAAGAGTTAATTTGTTGTAAAGGCTTTGAGAGCCAAAGTTTTAGTATCTACTAATTCAGCCCCCCCCTCTCAGTAGATCATTGTGTTCAACATAAACTATCTCTACAACATGTTGCTCCAATAAGGTTTTCCCAACCAATAGAAGGATTTTGGTCTAAAAACTCCTAAAATTGATCCAAGTCACTAGTATTTGACTATACATTTGTTATATTGAATAACACTTTAATAGAAGTATAACAACAATGTTGTTGTAACTCCAACTCTATTTGTATGATTTGCAATAGTAGAGGTAACATTCCCTCAATATGTGATACACTAGATCATATTATCGATCATTCACCTAACTTTTGTAAATGTCTCATTCACCCGAACATTGTTGTACATAAACTAGCAATGCTTCACATACTCCAACAATGGTGTAGATAATTTTCAAATGTGATAATCATACTACAACCAAACCTTCTATGATAAAATTTAAATTTTAATCTGTTATTAGAAAATAAGTATTAAAAAAATTTAAAATGATAAGAGTCAACAATTTAAATTTTAAAGAGCAACAATTAGCAGCTTGAAATTTAAAATTTACAATTTGAAGTAAATCCCTATTTTAAATAGTATGATCCATCAATACAAACAGTCCAACAATACAACACATAATAAATCTGCATACTCTATTCCAACTACGGTCTTAGACGTGTCGGCATGGAGGATTTCAAGACTATGATATGGTAATAACGTGGAGTAGACGTTGAGGGAAGTTATTAATGAGCTTTGCCCCATTTATCACGCTCGCCACAACACCATGGAAATTTCTTGACTTGCAGGCCCAAAAAAGCCAAAGGTACGAAAGTGAGATGCGCCATGGAAATTGGATGGAAATTCAGAAAGTAGGCCATACAAGGCCAAAGACTTCCAAGCAAGCTAAAGACTTTGAGAAGCGAATACCTAAGATGGAAACACTTTACCAAAAATATTTGGAATTTTTGGTACCAAAGGCCAACTTGATGGAAATAAAGTTCTTTGTCATGTTTGATTCCAACTATTTATTGACTATTATGTTCTTGTCTCAAAATATTGTTATTCTTCCACTATAGTAAAGTAAAGTAACCTTATACAATAAGTACATGGAAGAAAATTTGTCTATCATCCATCAATATGTGAGGTACATTAATTTGTAGTTCAAAATGCATTATTTTAAAATTCAATTTAAGGGATATAAAATTATCCAAGAGTTTGATTCCCACCATTTATTGAATATTGTGCTTTTAGGCTACTATAATAGGTACATGGAATAAAATACCTATCAATTATTAATCAACATATGGTCATAGATGTGATAAAATACATATGTAGTTTAAAAGAATTAAATTAGCTAGAAAGAATTTTTCTATAATTTATTTTGATGGATATTCGACATGTTGATATATTCTTGAAACCACAATTAGTTTAGTGTGAAACCAACCTATATATGAAACCACTTAGAAAAATTTGATTGAACAACTTGAGTGTTGGAGCAAGAGGCAACACCACTAAGAGTATTGGATGATGAACTTGTTAACCAATTCTTCAAAGGTGTTAATTGGTGGTGCAAGTTTGGAGAACCATTCAAGACATTTTCCACCTAGGCTACGTGGAAATAATCTCATCAAGTAAGTTTCTTCATGTGCAAATTCAAGACTCATGGTTCTAAATTCCCTCACATGATCTATTTTCTTCATGTGCAAATTCAAGACTCATGGTTCTAAATTCCCTCACATGATCTATTGGATCGATTTTACCAGTGTATTTGTCATACTTTGGGAATTTGCAATGTTTGGGAAAAGGAATCATGTTAATACTTTGATTAAAAGGATATGGACAAATGTCTTGTATCAAGTATCATTTTGAGGTCCCCCTTTGCATGTCAAGAATTTGTTGTTGAAGGTTTTTCATTTGATGAGTCAAGGAAACCACTTGTTCTATATCTCGTGAATCATTTTTAGGATTTTTGGGAGTTTCTTTCAATTTATTAACATCAAAATTAGGTGGAAGTTTGACACTTTGATTAGCCAACATTAGGAGGTATTTTTTCCCATTTCTTTCAAAAATATTTGCTAAGCACTTGTGGAAATTTGGATCTTGTTCAACATGTTGGATGTCTTCCTCAGTTATTTCTTCACTTTTAGTGTTGTGGATTCCATGGAAAGGATTCTCTTCAGCTTCAGCCATGGTGTTTTGGGTTTCAATGTTTTGAGTTTTGATGAGTTGATCTTCGATGTTTTAAGCTTCAAGTTCTTTTTCCTTGAGTTTATGCTTTTGTAATCTTGTTTGAATGGGCATACAAGTGTTACACTTTGACTAAACTTTGATCTTTGTTTGGAAGAGTGCCAATGATGAAAACTAAGTCAAATAGAATAAAAAATTCTATTGATGAGACTAAGTTTAGGGTGTGTGCAAGAAGTTGAGTCCACTTTTTGGCCAAAAAGTGGAAGTGTTTTCCCTGATTTTCAGTATTTGACACATTTGACCTTAAAATTTGAAGCACTTAGAGATGAAATCTTTAAAAAAGTCAATCATAAAATGTAGTGCTCGGAGTCTAGTTTCCAAATATGTAATTTATTTCAATACCCAGATTGTACAAATTGAGTTTCAATAGGCATTTCATAAAACCACTGTTTAAAAGTCATTTTTTTGTACCATACCATGCACGTGTACGACATCCATATTTTGACTTAAATTATCGTATTTTTCTAAATCCTTTTGGGAAAAGTTTTATGACTCACTGAACCTTGCTCTTAATATTTTTTTGTAATTTTTTATTGAATATTTTTTTTTGTTAATTTTTTATTAGGCAGATTTGTTGTTTTGAAAAATCGTCATGTACGACATGCATAAGATGACCTAAACTTATCATTTTTGATTTTTCAAATTGAAAAGAGGGTATGCGAGAAGTTTGCTCTGCGTTTTGTCCGTTTGTCAAAATGTTATGTTGATCAAAAGTTATTCAAATAGTAAAAATACGATATTTAAAGTTTATGGACATTTTATTGAAAATTAATTGAAAATACAAAAAATAATTCAATTGCAAAACAAATTATATATTTAGAATCTGCATTGTTGATCTAAAAATGGGTTTCATTTTGTGAAAATTTTTCAAAAAGGTAAAATTGACCATATGTCCCATTGATATTTTAGCTGACATTGTTAGAGGCTTCAATTTATGGAATCAAACCGGGTTGAAGGCTTAGGTTAGGACTTAAAGAAGCTATTTACGGCGAAAACCTTGGCAAAACCGCTACGATGCAAAACAAATTCAAAATTTCAAAAAGCAGGATCCCGTTATAACCACGGGATCCGTTTATCATGAGGATAAATTTGTCGGGATCCGTTTTTGTTTTCAGCAGATTGAAAAAGTAGCGGGATCACATTTATAACCACGGGGATCCCGTTACCTTCCTAACTTGACTTTCCTTGAGAATAAGTGCAATAAGCGGGATCCCAATAATTATGGGCGGAATCCGTTTATTATACTTGAGATCGTTTTATTATAAACGGGATCGCGTTTTATAGACGGGATCCTGTTTTATATTATTTAAAAACACTGTTGACAATTACTGTCAACTCTGCAACTTTGCAACTTGACATGTACGACCGAGAGCACTGAAAATCAATTATTTTTCATATGTTATTGTATTTACAGGTGGTCAACTTGATTTTTTGTTAATTTTATCAAAGGGAGCATCGTCTACACCATTTTGAAGTGAAATTTGCAATATGGATTGAATTTTTCAAAGGAAGCATAAAGAGAACAATTTTTAAAGTGGAATTGTGGTAGTTTTCTATTTGTTTTGAGGAACACAAGAAGAAGAATTTTGGCGTAATAGGTATTCAACTTCCAATTTGGATTCAATATTTTGAAGTATTTCACTATTAACATTCATCTGTGCTTGAGAATTTTATAATTATGGGAGATAAATTTCGTAATAAGAGAAAAAAGACATTGACTCCTCAAGAAGTTGAAGCAAATAAAGAAAAGAGAGAGACAAAGACAAAGAGAAAGAAGAATAGGGAATAAAATCAATGGTGATGGTGGAGCAACCAATTCAACAAGCTATTGAAGATGAAAACATTGAAGATACCATAGTTGTAGATGAAGCTAATTTGCAAGGAGTCAATTTGGAGAAGAATATGATTATACAAACAAGTCCTACTATGTCTTCAAATCCCTCTTTGAATGCTGTGGAGAATGTTTCAATATACACAAATCCAGGTACGTCTTCAAATCCACATGTTAGTGACATGGTAAATTTGTTTGTAGAAGATTTACAAGAAGCTGGATATAATGATATTGACATTGACTATATTCAAAGAAATGAAACTTTTATAGAATTTGTTGAAAACAAAAAAGAAAAATCTTTTGTTGCAAATGAAAATCAAAATGATCATTTTCTTGAAAATGAAAACAAAACCTATATTTTTGATGAAAATGAAAATGAAAATGAAAACGTTTTGTTGATGAAAATGAAAATGAGAACCCGTTTGTTAATGAAAATGAAGATGAAAATGAAAATGAAAACCGTTTGTTGATGAAAATGAAAATGAAAATGAAAAGCTGTTTTGTTGATGAAAATTTAGAATGTGATGAATTTAATGAAAATACTTTTTTTAAAATTGGGAAGTGGTGTTTTAGATAATCTTCACGATCAAATTTCTTGGGAGGCAAATAGGCATGCAGAATGGGAATATACACGAATTCTTTTATCATAGAAATATTTGCATTTCAATGTCAACTAATGATACAATTGGCCCGAGAATGCAAAAAATAGGGAAAGTAATGAAAAGGTTAGGCTTTTATGTTAAACCAAAAAGAAAAAGATCAATCATTAAAACATGCTATGTCTACTGTTGCTAGTGCCATTCAATCTATTGGAAAAAATAGTCGATCTAAAGATAAAAACGCAGCAAGAAGAGCTATAACTATTGCTATAGTCAATAAAACAACTTTGAATAAAGAATGGTAAAGCAATATTAGTGAAGTTTAAAAATGCATCCTAAAACATTACTAAGAGCAGCAAGAAAGAGAAAGTATAGAAAATGATCCTATCAATGAATGTTGGGTTCGATTATGGGCCGACTACCAAGGTTTGATATAAAATTGAGTGTTGAAATTAAATCTTTGATCGAAGAGAATTTTTGGCATGATAATACTAGGGTTTCATCTAATGCTAGAGATGTTTTAAAATTAAGGGTGGGGTCCAAAGTCCGCGATCCTCACCCAAAACACCTATTAGATACAACACAAACTGAATTTTATAGAAAATTTTGTAGCGATTTAGTGTTACCTGGTAATATTAAAATAAGTCAAAGGTCTTTTGAAAAATGTAAACCCTGGTATGTAAAAATTAATAAGCAACGAATATCTTGTTGTAAAATACATGTTCAATTTCGTTATTTTTATGATATTTTTCGATATATACGTTGTACCTTACATTCTAACATGATTATACAGGATTGTGGTATTGATATGCCACCTGAATCAATAAGAGAGTTTATTTCAGGTTTGTTTTGTGAAAAATCTAATGATAGATTATTTTATTTAAGTTCTTGTATTTCTGGACAATGCATTAACTGCGGAAATATTTCATTTTTAAGATTGTTTGCATGAAAGTGTTGATCATGATTTTGGACAACAATTGGTAGACGTCAAAAGATTTAGGAATGTTCAGTATTCTTTAAAAGATGGAAAAATAGGAAAGCGTTGTGATTTAGTTCATAGGAAAAGTTAGTGTGCATGCATTTTATGAGTGAATTTAATAATAAAATTGTACCAAGATATATTTCATGCACTCACGAACATCTTTCGATGGCTTGATGGACAATTTGGCATGTAGAAACACATTCAATTGGTGCTATACTTTTCGATTGGTTGATTTTTCTTGAGGAGAATTATACTCTCAGCTCCACAGAAGTCAGTCTCAATATTATAATTGATGCAAGTAGCTATGTTTGTCCATATTGTTTATAGACATGTAGATGTCTTAGCGAGGGATATTAGAAAAGTTTGAGGGAGTATCATTTTATTTGGTGACAATCGGTTACATTCATCGAGTTTGTTCAATATTGTTTTAGTATATTTTATAGAAATTTAAAAGAAGAGGAATCCATATGAAAGAACACCTCATATGGTTAGATAATTGTACGGGGTAGTTCAAAAATTCTAGAATGTTCTATGGTTAAGTAGGTTTCACAAGGAACTTAATGTACAACATATATGGAGTTTTTTTGAAGCTGGGCATGGTAAAGGAGAACATGATGGAGCTGGTGCGTGTGTCAAAAGAATTCTTGCTAGAAAACAATTAAAATTCGAGGATTCAGTAAAATTTAAAAATGCACATGAGATTGTGGATTGGTGTAATAGAAAATTATCTGCACCTGGTTTGAGTGATTACTCTACAGTTCATCGATTCTTTTGGTTGGTGGAAGAAGAAAACATTGTATCTAGAGTTGATTGTGAGACAATTAGTGGATCTACTAAATGGCATTCATTTAGGAGTGCGACAGCAAGCACATCGACTATTTGGACAAGGGAGCTTGCATGTTTTTGCCATTTTTGTATCTCAAGAAATTGGGAAGCTTGTGAAAATACAGAATGGGTTGAAAGTGGGAGCAAAGATCGTTGACACCTGTAGAAGCATATAATCAATATGAAAGAACTATTGAAGAAAATGATCAATTGTTTGCATCGAAGATTATGATAGATGTTTGAACCTTAATACAAGAAGGTAATTTTAATTGTTTATTTCATTTTATTTCTTTTATTAAGTTATTTTTAATACTAAATTAGTTATATGGATATGCACAAGGATTATTAAATCAATTTTTGTTGGCGAGGACATGTGTATCAGTTGGCTACTTTTGAGGGAATGAAGAGCAAACAAAATATTGGTTGGATCGTTGTGTGGAAACTAAACATAAGTTATTAACACCTCGAGAAGATGATGATGGCTTTCATTATCCAACAGGTACGGTGATCCCCTTAAGACCCCTCCTTAAGCAAATTTTGATAACAAGTTTTAGATCCCCTTAAGCAATTTTTTAGAACAAGTCTTTGATCCCTTTAAGAAAAATTTTAGAACTTATTTGATGATGGGTTTTGAACATGTTTTCCAATAGGATCGGTGGTGGTTGTTGGCACTTGGCTATGAAAATACTTGAGAAGAAAGAATGGTCTACATTGAAGACTATGAAACACATAAAAGATTAGCCATTATTCACATTTGGTGGTGGCAACAAATTTAAAACTAGAAGCTATAAGTGGAAGACCTTCAAAAAATTACTGGTCAATTTCTATGGAAGAGCATGAGGCAATCATAGATGCATTGCAAAAAAAGAGAGGGATACGGATGGTCCTGATGGACTGAAATAAATCTCTGAGGTAAATATAGTTTTTGGTTTTATTTTGTCCCTTTTTAAATACATTAAATACATGTTTCGACATTGGTCAAGTGTGTTATTAGATGAAATTGATTTAAATTGTCCTTTTATACATCCTTAAGGCATAATCACAAAAGGATCTAGTCCATGCAGATTCAACCTAGACAACATGGAATACTTGGTAAAAACAGGTAATTATTAGTTAAACTATATTTAAATACATGTATTTATTACATATTGATATTGCTTGGACATAAATAGTTAAAATTGATTTGTTGTCATTTTTTGTATCCTAAAGCCATCATTGCATTGATCTCATACTTTAAAAAAAAAAGGAGAGGATGCCTGCATTCAACCTCGAATACTTTTAAATGCAGGTACTTGAGTTATGTACATATAGATAGTTTTATATAAATTAAAATATGTATGTTTTGATGATTTCATTGATATTGCTTGTACCTTTTTTATATCAGGTGGTGTGAAGACCTACTACATTCTAGGCACGAGTTTGAGATTTTCTTGAGATGGCATATCTAAATTTTGTAAACATTATTTTGAGATGACATATATGTACATACATACTTACAGAATTAAACATACTCTGTGTACTTCTATGTATCAAATATATATTCTATATATTTTTTTTGTTAAATGTGCATGTTTTCCTACTTTGAAACTTTATGTCTAATTCTATAATCACTAAATATCATGCATACATTATTGTTCTATTATGACCCTTTTATACATCCCCTTAATTAACATGTTCTATTATGACCCCTTTAGACATCCCCTTAAGACCCCTTAAGACATCCCCTTGATTAACACATTCTATTATGACCCCTTTAGACATCCCCTTAAGACATATTATAACCCCTTAAGACATCCCCTTAAGACATTCTATTATGACCCTTTTAGACATCCCCTTAATTAACATGTTCTATTATGACCCCTTTAGACATCCCCTTAAGACCCCTTAAGACATCCCCTTAATTAACACATTTTATTATGACCCCTTTAGACATCCCCTTAAGACATATTATAACCCCTTAAGACATCCCCTTAAGACGTTCTATTATGACCCTTTTAGACATCCCCTTAATTAACATGTTCTATTATGACCCCTTTAGACATCCCCTTAAGACCCCTTAAGACATCCCCTTAATTAACATGTTCTATTATGACCCCTCTAGACATCCCCTTAAGACATATTATAACCCCTTAATACATCCCCTTAATACATTCTATTATGACCCTTTTAGACATCCCCTTAATTAACATGTTATATTATGACCCCTTTAGACATCCCCTTAAGACCCCGTAAGACATCCTTAATTAACACGTTCTATTATGGCCCTTTAGACATCCATAAGACATATTCTAACCCTTAAGACATCTCCTTAAGACACATTCTATTATGACCCATTTAAGGCGTCCTTAAATAACATGTTCTATTATGACCTTTAGACATCCTTAAAGACATTCTATTATGACCCTTTAGGCGTCCCTTAATTAAGACGTTCTATTATGACCCCTTTAGACACCCCCTTAAGATGTCATTATTTGTTTTGACAACTTATAAATTAGTGTTAGATGAACCCTTACCCTATCCTAAAATTAATCCTATCCCTAAGCCTTGTTGTATCTGACCCTAATTGAAACCTAACCCTAACTCTAGTTGTCTCCTAATCCTAACCTTTACCCAAAGTTTTATCCTATAACCCTAACCTTAATTCATAGAGAAAATTTTGTGGGTCATATTTCTATTTCTTATGTACATAGTTTATGTGATATTCTTTTTTTTTCTTGTTATTGACACATGGAGACAAGAATTTTATTCATTTTTCATACACAACACACAATCATGATATTCTAAATGGGGGAAACAATGATGAAATTAATTTTCCTTTGGATTGAGCTCCATATTCATCATTTTTAAAATTTATCATGTGTGTACACTACGTATTCATCACCTAATGGTTACAATTGTTTTACATATACACATTCTTATGTTATCATATAATTTATGTGATATTCTATTTTTTTTTCTTGTTATTGACACATGGAGACAAGACTTTTATTCATTTTTCATACACTACACACAATCATGATATTCTAAATGGGGGAAACAATGATGAAATTAATTTTTCGTTGGATTGAGCTCCATATTCATCATTTTTAAAATTTATCATGTGTGTACACTACGTATTCATCACCTAATGGTTACAAATGTTTTACATATACACATTCTTATGTTATCATAATTTATATTTTTTCTAATGATTACCTCTTTCCTTAATTTTTAGTAGGAACACTTTTTTCCATTACTAGTGAGAAACTAATGGTGTCATTTTATAAATATGTACATTAGCTAATTATAATAAATGCACCTTGTTAGATTTTTTTCACTATAAAAGAATTTTATTTGCTTAAGAGTTTAGAGCAATGACTTTATTTGTCAGATTTAGTTAAGGGAAAATTAAAAGAATAAAATAACAAAGAATGGTGATATCCATGATATTCAGAAGGTATAGGAATTCCAAGTGCACCAACAATGAGGTAAAATTCAATTTATAGAACTAAATAAGTAGGTAAATCCACATAAATTTTCTCTCATAAAATTAAAATTAATACATTAGAAAGAAAATATCTTCTTGTTCATTGAAAAGAAGATTAAACCTAAAATTATTCTACAATTATGAAGTCTTCAGTAAATTTCATATTAATGTCCTATATTAATGTCTTCATTATGAACATAAAATGCATAAATGTACATGCGTAAATTAAAATTTCAAACAATAATAAAGTCCATAATTTATGTAACATATTAAGTGTATGAAACCAATATATTAAGCACACATGAAATAAAGTCCAACAGAGTACATGATAAGTTACAAGAAATATAAAACACATAAAATCACATGTTTGTAGGTCATGTACTGTCTCTATAATCAAGGGACCTCTTCACACCATGCGGACTATGTGGATGACCTGAAACACTCTGTACATAAGAGAAAGATGAAATTAGATGTAAGACAATAAAAAATAATTTAATGACAATTTTATTTATAATCAATCATAAAATTAAATTACCACCATCTCTAAATATGGATGCTCTGGTGAGCCTGAAGAAACCTCTAAATTCTCTAAATCAGTCTACATAAACAAGACAAAGAAATTCGAAATTAGATGTACAACTCTACAATTATTATTTTTTAATTCAATTTAATTCAGAATTTATCATATTTTAATTACATACCGTATTCTGAGGTTGTGCAGTAGGCTCTTCTCCAGGACCTGTCTGAACATGCTCAACTACAGGATGTGTCTCATGCCATAAAAGAAAAAGAATATGTGAAAATATCATATTAATATGATATATTCAATTTAAAATTTATAATTCACTTTAAATATAATAAAAAAATTAAATTACCATTTGATCTGAGACCTGCTCTACATGTCCTCCTGGTGGTGTAACTATGTCTGGGTTAGGGCTGAAAGTTGCACCAACAAAGTCCTACAAGATCAAAATTAAAGCATGTACAATTTAATTAGGTTAATATATACATATATATTCAAGTTTGCACATTTTTTTAGAAAGTTTTGTAAACAACCTGGAAATCAGTGGCCTCACGAGTAACTGCAACATCAAATGTTTGCCCAATGCCCATTCTTATTGTGGTATCAACCTAGACATACATGTACATAGACATTTAACGCTTATAATATTTACAAGTGTACATGCATGTGTTTCATATATCTAGTGAATTCAAAACTCATAAAATTGTAACTATACTAATGTAAACTTTAAACAAATTTACAATATGAATGTACCTACCCATGATCTATGTCGCTTGATAGTGGAGGAGTGCTTGACAATCCCTCAGGAGGAATCGACGTGGATGCCGATTGACTCACCTAAACCAACATGAATATTTGAAACATATATGTGATTCAATTATAAATTTAAAACTCAAGTTAAATA
>VDFB02145995.1:0-11190 GCA_007258455.2 Sequoia sempervirens | reverse complement strand
TGTTCTTAAGTCTATTTGCTTTATGTCATGGTATACTCTCGTTTGTGCACTAGAGTTTTGGAATTGTGCATTGTACTTGAGACAATGGAGAAGTCACTTGAAGCATGGTATCTCCTATGGGGATATGTAGATCATGGTGTCATGATAATTTTCTAGTTCATATGTTTGGAGCTTTGACAGTGGTCTGGTAATTCTTTGTGTATTGAGTGCTTTGATTATTTGCTTGATACTTTGTGATAGTGCAGTAATGCAGTTAAAGTTTAGCATGGGATGATCGGTTGGTAGAACTCATGGATACATGAAGAATAAGGTGAGGTTGTCTTTCTCTTGTGAGAGAAGTGTTGTTGCTTGTTACTCTTGTTAAAGTTTTTCAGCAGAAAGTCCGAGAAGCCTACACCTTGGTTGAATGTGAGTTCAATTAGAGACCTATGAGGAGATTGCTCTTGGATTACTCTTGGTCTACTCAACAGTTTATCTGAAAGGTATTTGGCCCATTATATTTTTCAGATGTGTTTTATTAAGTTTACTTTTATGATATGGATCTTGAATTACTATTTAATGATTCTGGAAGATTCATAGTGGAAGTTGTACAGTTTCTTTTATCTTTTATCTCCTTGTTGCTAATGAGAATTGGTAGGAGATGTTGTATGGGATGATTTCCTGAAATGGGAAATGAACTAGTTTGATCTTCTTTGAGATGATTACATCCATGTTGGTTTTAAAGATGGTTTGATCTTGGTGATTGAACAGATGGATGTTGTTAAGGATTTCTTTTGGGATGTGAAGAAGATCATTCTTGACATAGCTGGCTGTTAGAAGTGTATGTAGGAGGATGTTCTACAGAAGATGATGTGCAGCCACTTGCGGTCAGAAGGTTTGTGGTGAGAGAAATGTTTCTTGTGGTAGGTTGTTGCAGGTTGAGCATATCATTATGGATTTTTCTTTGCTACTACAGGGTTACATTTTCTATGTGCTAGTATTGGTAGGCTTGCGATGCCTTCTAATCTTTCAGATCTAGATTTCTTAGGCAGTGGGAGTTCCTGTATGTGTCTTTTCTTCTTCAACTAGTTGACACTGGAACTTGTATTTGCTGTCAATGGATTGGTAGAAGTTTACTAATGGTGATACCTGTGAGGTATGTGAGATTGGATAGTATAGCATGAGCTGTGGCTGCTATTTTTAGTCGTGTGGGTTTATCAGTTGGATGGGAGAAATCATTCTGATTGTTGTTCTAACTGATGTTTTGTATCTTGTTTCTAGAGAATGAATTCATTGTTGTGTTTTGTTTGAAGATTTGAAGTTGATATTGCTTTTGTATAACATTTGAGCATAGTGAAGTGGTAGCAGTATCTCGTTGGTGATATCACTGGGATTTTTTGCTTGTGTTCGTTGGAATGGTGCTTATACGCCTTGGTGATGGATCTTTCTTCCACATGTGGAAGATGACAGGATTGTTGCTTGAATGGTGGACATCTTGGATGTTGGAGTAGAATTCTTGATAGAGCATGAGAGCATCTTGAGATCTATATGGTTTCCTGGAAGGCTGGGATCGGTTGTTTTGTTGGACAGTGAGTTGCAGTTGGATGCCTGGTCTTTGTTGCAGATTGTCTAATGGACTGAAATCTATGGAATCAAGTTGATTGGGTGTCTTAAGTATTGCAAGGTTTGAACTGGTGGAGCTAGTGCGATCTTAGTTCCTGGTTGCATTGGAGGTTCCTGTGTGATCTTCGTCAAGTGGAAGATTGTTGGAAAATATGCCTCAACCTCACAGGTTGAAACCTCTAAGAAAGAATAGTCGCTATGATAGTCAAGTGGTCTGGCCGAATGGTAGTTTGGGAACCTTGTGAAATATTTTGGTCGTTGTGACCCTGCAGAAGTCTTGCCGAATGCGTTCACTGTGGAGTCTATCGTTGTGACATAAAGCAGTCATTGTAACCTCTCATCGTGTGGAGATCTCTGGCCGATAGGCCAGTCAATTAGACTTTGGGGAGACTTAAAGCGACTGGGGGCTTCAGAGTGACTTTCAACACTCGGGAAGAAGTCCCAGCGACATTGGAAAGTCTTGCCGACAAGGATACGCTTTGAAGTCATTAGGACAACCTATGGCGGCTCGATGAGAAGTCTTACCAAAAGTAACATGTCTCAGCGACAGTGTTGGAGCTTTCGGGGAAACCCTTGGGTAATCAGTAAGAAGTCTTACTGATAGTGATATGTCTCACAGACTCAGAGTAACTTGAGGATCTCGGTGAGAAGTCTCAGCGATGAAGGATTATCTTGGCGATAATGTAACTCTCGAAGACATTGGGGAGACCCTTGGCCAAAATACTTGTTTCGATATGATGTCTCATCAAATATCAGAAGTCTCACCGACAACATGTGGGGTCATCGGTTCGGTGTGACTCTTGGCGAACAGTTGTTTTGGGATAACATGGAAGCCTCGGTAAGAAGTCTTGCTGAAGGTTGATAATCTTGCCAACAGTGGAACACATCGATGTGACTTAAAGGCTTCGGTATGAAGTCTTGGAAAAAGTAGTAAGTATGGCCAACAAGGTTGAATCGAGGTGACTTGGAACTTCCAGGGTGATGTCTTGGTGAAGCGTATTTGTCTCACCGATGAGAATGCTGATTTCGGTATGACTTGTGGATATCGGTAGAACCTCTTGCCGATGGAGATGACTCTTGGTGACAATGTGTAGTCGGGACTTGTGGCATTGGGGAGACACTTCTAGTGTCTCACCGACATGTGACACAAGTTGATCGCTATTGACCAAGTGAAGATTGTCCAACGTGGTGTGATGTGGATAAATAAGAGAAAGAAGAATGTGAACCATTTCTAAGTTGGATTCATCTAATTCGACAGTTGTGATCCGACAGTTGGGAACAAACCATTTCATAGAGCCAAAGCCGAAGAGAAGGAAAATAGAGCAAATAGATGTGAAGGTGGGTGGGTGGATGGAAGGCCGAGGCCATGAGGCCAAAACAGAGGAAGTGAGAGGCAGGGTTATGTTGCCGATTTCTCTCCTGATTAAGGATTGAATGCCATGGTTGATCTCTTGAGTTGATCAGTACTGTATACTGTGTGAGGGTATTGCAACTGTACAAAGATTTTTTGGTTTGAGAGGTTGATCAGGAAATGTACAGAGGGAGAGTTGATTACCAGATAGTATCTAGAATGAACAAGATGTAAACTCTGAAAAGGCTAAGAGCCTGAATTTGTATTGTAACCATTATGTTGCTAAATAATACAATGGTTTGATCTTTGGAGTGTGGGTTTTTTTTTATCTGAAAGGATTTTCCCCACGTAAATCTTTGTGTTCTGGTTTTTTGTTTCATCTTTCATGCCTTTTGGTTCATGTAGTAGAATATGTTAATGCTTGCTATTGAAGTTACATGTGTTTCTCTCAAATGGATCAATGTAGGAAATGAACTATGTCTGTTCTGCATTTGCACATAGTTGTTCGTGTCTTTGAGGCAACCTAATCGAAATGAAATTTACCGAAGGCACTACTACATGGAGTTTTCAGTAGATGCGCTCCTAGACTTCCTTACAATTTTGAAGGGTCACAACGAAGAAATTTCAGAAGGGATGGAGAGTCCCGATTTCATCTAGACAGGGAACCAATGCAGAATTTGAAAAGGCTTAACTTAGGACCAGCCAGGGATGGACCCTTTCATAGATTTTCCTTGTGTTCCAAGCCCGTTTGAAGATGAAATCTCCTTATATGGCACTGCCCTAGGTCTAAAACCCTACTCATTCACCATTAGCGCATAGGCAAGTTTAGAATTTAGTTGTTTCAACTGTTAAGTCATCACTAGGGTTTACTAATTACTCTCAGGTAAGATTCATCAAAATGAAAATAGATAAATGAGC
The DNA here is from genome assembly GCA_007258455.2 of Sequoia sempervirens. Taxonomy (NCBI): domain Eukaryota; kingdom Viridiplantae; phylum Streptophyta; class Pinopsida; order Cupressales; family Cupressaceae; genus Sequoia; species Sequoia sempervirens. Next base: position 7,319 of record VDFB02145995.1, on the reverse strand, counting down.
TCAAAACTTGCCTGGGAGATGACAAATGATGCAATACTGAACAACCCTAGCATGAAATAATCAAATACGTAGCAATTCAAATCCCAAAGACTTTCATAGCACCAATGCGCCACTCATAATTCTATTCAAAGCAAAGCAATCAGACACATACCATTATAAAGTGGAAACCGATCTGAGAATCAGCAAATGCGAAGGGAATGGGGCCCAGAAAGAACAGACGCAAGAATGCACAAGAAATCATCACTACAATCCACAGTTCACCCGAATATCCCAAAACAAAGCCAACATCCCAAAGAATAAACTCTAAGGATGTAGTTCTCAACTCAGACAATGGCAAATGGTGAGCATAATGGCATAAAAGATCTCAGAAATCAAGTAAAATCCAGCCTTCAAAGCGTGTACGAAGCCATTAATGCAATTGATAAGATAGTCAGGAAACCCAGGAAGATGACAATAGGGTGAAATCCAGGAAAATCTGGCCCACTCGGAAATCCACAAAAGCTGAAAATCCCCAAACAACAAGGTCTAGCTGAAGTTCAAGCCGGATCTGGGAAATCTGACCAGGGTGGAAAATCTTGAATCTGAGCAAAAGCCTGAAATTCATCTAGAACTTAGGAATTTCAAAGAATAACCTGGGGAAACACTTAGGCACTAAAAATAAACATTTAAGCACATGCCTAAAGTAAGACAAAACCTCAAAAAGAAAGGGCCAAGAAACCAAAACCGAAACCAAAGAGGGTCCCTACTTTCAGCGTGGCGTGTGTGCAAAAACTGCACAACAAATGTCGACTTCTGTTGGGAAAATGCTCTAGAGCATTTGATGACGAACAAGAATCGAGAACCCAGAATCTCTGGTTTCAATCTCACCAGCAAACAAACAAATCAGAATGCAAAGATTTAAAGAATCAGAACCAAAGGATAGACCAAACCTTCGATAAATTGAAAATCAAAGTGTGTGCACATGGGTTCATTTCCCTCCTTAAGTTACCACAGAAACCAAGTTCAGTCAAGTCAGGCTCTGTAAGGATTCTAACTTCAAAAGCAACCTGGATAGGGCCTCCCTGCCAGTCAGGCATCCATACCCCCGACGAGGTTATTGTTGTGACTATCCTTAACATAGCTCTACTGCCAGCTAGGCGTCCATAGCCCCGGTAGAGATATTCAGGTACCCTTGATAAGTTGAATTTATTCTTTTGATATTCAATATTTCATATTTCTTTCTTTTGATATTCTTTATATGTCACTTTCATTTCAACCTGTGAACAATGAAGCTCACACGCAAGGCTGAGAACCACAGTGGAACTAAAGCAGAAATAAGATTTTTCCCTTGAAAAAACTTCACAAGGATTCCTATAGGAACATCGTGATTCTTAAGGTGTATGAGAGATATAATGCATTTTCAGAATACTTCAAATTAAAATCAAAGCCGATGATCAATCTTCTATAAATCTGACATTTCGACTGCTGACGATAGTAAAAAATTCAACCATCCTTTCAAGATACAAGACTCTAGTCCACCAGCAAATACTTAGAATAATTCCAGATAATGATAAATTTTCCATGTAGGTGCAACACATCCCAGCAAAAATAGAGAAACCCCTAGAGCAAGAGCCAAGCAAAACAACAAAACAAACCAAGAGCAAACCTATACTAACCAAAACAAACAAAAACAAAGCAGAAAGAGAAACCTAATCTAACTATATACAAGAAAAGAGCTGAAAACAACTCAAGACTGGAAATAATGCTTCAAATAACGCCCATTGAAAAGCAGTGGGATATCTTCTCCAGTGAGAGTTTTCAAACAGAAAGCATTATCTCCAAGAATTTCTGAAATTTGGTAAGGTCCAAGCCAAGGTTTATCAAATTTTCCATGCTCTACCTTACGGTCGTGGGCTTTATCCCAGTAAAGAACCAAGTCTGAAATCCTAAAAGTCTTAACCTTGGCTCTCTTATCAAACCATCTCTTAACTACCCCTTGATTTTTAGCAAAGTTATCTAGGGCTTTGTCTCATTTTTCCTCAAGATGTAACAATTCAGCAAGTCTAGCCTTGCATTTATCCTCACCATCATAATAGTCATTTATGAACTATAAGGTAGGGATCTTCAATTGGATGGGAAACATAGGCTCTAATCCATAAACCAGGTGATAGGGGGAAGTTCCTATGGAAGTCTTTATAAGCCTTGCGCATTTAAAGAGCAAATATGAGTTGAGTGTGTCAATCCATAGGATTCCTTTCTAATAACTTGCAGATGACTGTCAAAAGATTCTTATTAGAAGACTCAGCCAACCCATTACCCTATGGATAGTAATTGGATGAAAATTTTATTATGATCCTATGATCAAAAGCCCAATTGGAAAACTTCAAAGATCCAAAAGCAGGGCCATTATCACAAACTAAAGATAAAGGGCATCCAAAACGATTGATAATACCATTTTCAAGGAACTTAATCACTACCTCAGAAGTACACAACTTGCATGTGAGAGCTTCAGTCCATCGTGTAAAATAATCAGTAATGGTGAGAATATACCCGTGACTAGTAGAGGAGGGTGGACTGATGGGGCCAATGAAGTCCATTTCCCATTGTGCAAAAGGTTTTACCTCAAAAACTGGCTAGAGTGGAAGGGCTGAATACGACTCCCTGGCTGCTACAGTCTGGCATACATGGCATGTCTTGACATGACTGTGGGTGTCTTTAAATAACGTAGGCCAATAGTAACCAGCTCTGAGAATCTGGTTCACTGTGGAAGTTGCCGACCCATGGCCTATACCATATCTACCATGAAATTCCAACGTAACTCTTTTAGATTTTGTCCTTCCTAGGCATCTTAAGTATATACCCTCATGATTTTTCTTATATAGGACAGCTCCTTTTAGCATGAAACTATCACTTTTCAAACGTAGCACCCTTCTTTGTACTAAATTAAGATGATCAGGGTATCTCTGAGTCAGAAGATAATAAACAATGTCATCATACCACTCGCCAAGAGAGACATCCTCTAGAGTATAAGTCTGAGCTGTAAGCTCAGGGCCTGTCTCTGCCGTTGTCTTTGTAAGTCCTTGCCCTCTGACCAGCTTCATGGGCTGAATCTCAATATCATATTCCTATAACATAGTCACCCACTTGGCCCTACGTTCCCCTAACTCATTTTGCATCAACAACAACCTTACCGCAGGATCAGGAACTATAGGAAAGATTTTATTTCTAAGGATGTAATGTCTAAACTTTTTAACTACCCTGACTAAGCTGTAAGCTTGCTTCTCTACACTTGGGTATCTTAGCTCTGCATCCTTCAACAGTGTGCTCATGATTGCTATGGGATTTTCATTGCCTTGGTCAGATTTTTGAGTTAATATAGCAGCACAGGAGTGGTCAGAAGCAAATGAATATATATAGAATGGTTTGGCATAGTCTGGGCTTACCAAAATAGGAGCTTCAGTGATGGCACTCTTTATCTCAGCAAATGCTTCTTTTGTGTCTGCATTCCATTCAACCTTAGCCTCTTGTTTCAAAATTGCATTCAATGGCTTAGCTATTTTTGCAAACCCAGTGATGAACTTTCTCACAAAATTAATCTTGCCAAAGAATGATTTCATTTCCTTCTTACTAGCAGGTAGTGGAATCCTCAGAATAGCCTCTATATGTTCTGGATCAATTGCAATCCCTTTCTCAGAGATAACATGCCCTAATAACTTACCTTCTATAACTCCAAAGATGCATTTCTTGGGATTGAGCGATATACCAAACTCCCTACACTTCTGGAAAACTTTGCACAGATCTGAGATGTGATCACCTCTCTTCTATGAGAATACTGTTAGATCATCCATGTAGATGATTATGCACTTACCAATTATGTCTTTAAAGGCTATGTCCATTACTCTCTGGAATGTAGCTCCAACATTAATCAAGCCAAAAGGCATCCTTCTATACGCAAAAGTGTCCCACTTGGTGGTGAAAGTAGTCTTGTGTCTATCCTCATACTGCACCATAAATTGGTTGTATCCTAAATAACCATCCAAGAAGGACATCATCTGAGATCCGTTAACAATCTAGAGTACTTCATCCAGTGAGGGCACTGGATAATTATCCTTTTCTGATGCCCTATTTAGGTTCCTGAAATCCACACATAACCTAATTTCACCATTTTTTTTAGACTGGAACTAGATTTGCAACCCAAGTAGAATGTCTGACTGGGAATATTATCTTTGCAGACAACAGTTTCTGCACTTCCTTCTATATTGTGGGTTCTAGTAAGGCATTGATAGGCCTTTGCCTCTGTCTGAAAGGCTTTGCTCCTGGATTGAGAGGGATAGTATGAGTTATGATTGATGTATCATAAGTCTTCAAGTCTTCATAAATCTAGGCTATCACATCTGGATATCTATGCAGTGCCTCTATGATTCCTTTCCTTTCCTCAGTAGTGCACACTTTACCAATAAAGACATTTTTGACATCCTCTTGAGATCCCACATTATACTTATCACAATATCCACTAATGGACTCTTTCCTGGTATCCTGTTCCTGATCTCTAATCTTGTCCAGATCAAAGATCTTCTCTAATTGAACCATTCCCCTAGGAATTGTGTTGGTTTTCAAATTGATTACCAATTCCAAGTCCACCTCAGCTTCTTGAAGTTTAGTTTCGTCAATGATTTGAGAAGCAAAGACATCAATACTAGTAATAAAATCTAAGATATGTTTGTCATCTTCAAATACCTAGAAGTTGGTGACATTGTCTGGTACTGAGGGCACTGGAGTCAACTCCACAATAAACTTCTTCAGTCTCGAAAGAGACAAAGGATGCAAGGTACTGGCTGCCTGGGCCAAGGAGTTAGTTGTCTGGTTTTTACTTCATGGAATTAACCAAATATTGAAGGCATCAAATCCTTCAATGAGGTCCCACACTTTGTGTCTATAGTTGGTCATTCTTCTGTCATGACAAGAGTATTGTCTCCTAACTTGCTTGACTATTAACTCAGAATCTCCAAAAACTTGCAAGATTTTAACCTTGTTCTTCAATGCCATTAGCAGTCCATGCACTAAGGCTTCATATTCAGAAAAATTATTCGTGCAGTGAAATTGAAGTCTATGAGCAACAAAAAATTTCTTACCTCTTGGGCTAATTAGCTTGAATCGTACCACAACTCCATTATTTGATTTGGACCCATCGAATCTCAAAGTCTAACAACCAGCAGTTGTAGAGTTCCTTGCCTTTTCACTTGCACTATTACTACTGGATGGCCCTTTAGAAGGCATTACTCTTTCCCTTTTGGGATCTTCTTGGACATCCATGTTGTCAATTTTAACTATGCGAGTGGGGTTGATATGCTTCTGTATTTGTTCCACTGTAGCCTGGTATAAGCAATAGTCCAATTCTGAATGTGAAGCATTATGTACCCTACACCAATTGGGCAAAAGAAATTCTCCAAAGTTCATTCCTCTACCTAACTAGATCTGATCTTCAATACATTTTTGAATGAACTCTTGAAAACTATCTAGCAAACCAAGCTGACTATCTTCCAGGTCATTATCATTATCATCTGGCTCGATCAGGACTTCGGTACTACTAGACTCTGTTGTAAGGTCTACGGGTGTTGTGTGGAACATAAGAACTTCCTCCATATCTGGCTCGTCAAGAGGAGCAACAAGCACATAGTTACCCATGCTTACTTCTGCTACTAGAATTTCAGTAGCAGTTTTCTGATATTCTGTAATCATGTACTTCATTCGGGGTTCTCTCTCAATCCTAATCTGGTTTGGTACTCCCTTGCAGGGAAGCCACATATGGGAGTGATCAGTTGACACATACCCATTCAAGGCCCTAGTGAAGTCTCTTCCTAGAATTAGGCCATAAGCATTAGGTATGTCATCCACCTGTATATTGATAACCTATTGAATCCTAGGATCAGAGGCAATCTGCATATGAATCATATTTAACTCTCCTACAACATTCACTATAGTCCTATCCAATTGTGTGACCTTCTTTTGCGAGTCAGCAGGGGTGATACCCATAGCTCTATAGACACCCAGGGGCATAACATTGGTTGAAGCACTAGAATCTAAGAAATAATTATGCAAATTTTTACCAAATATGTGAACAGAAATCAAGAATGGAGGTGTGTCTATCTTTCCTTGAAACAGAGCTAAGGGTGTATCTACTTGAGCAACTTGGGATTTGTCATTTTCTTTCCTAGTATCTCCAGGGGGCATATAGACTTGTTTATGAGTCTGATTTTATCTTCCCACTGGTTGAGAACTAGATACTCTATTGACATTCTCGCTAACTGGTTTATCTTGTAACATGAAATTTGCACTATAAGATCCTAAAACTGCATTCCTAATGGATGGAACTCTTAATAACTTGAATGCAGATAGATTTACCTTCAATTTTCAAAGTTTTTCAGCAACATACATGGCCAATTGTTCTTCATTTAAATCCGTAGGAGTCTCCCTTGGGTATTCCACCATCTTTTCCTTATTTGCATCAACATTTCTCCCTTTTGGTACATCAGCATGTCCTGGATCTTGAGATAAATATTAGCTTGGACATCTAAGTCAGTGATGGATTATTGCTAGCATTAGGGTTTGGAGGCATGTTGAAATTATTCAGAGGAATGGAAGTAATAAAGGGGCCTCCAGCCTGTGGGCACCTGTGTGGAAATTCTCTCAAGTCATATTTCTTGATAGGCCTCTGAAAGGTTTGCACTTCTTCGACATAAGTCTCTTCTTCATCTCTATGACCATTGTCATTTACTGAACTCTCATCAAATAGCTGTGTAATTTCATCTCCATTGCATACCTGGTCTGCTTCTTCCTCCAACTGGTCAAATTCTTCTTCAAGTACATTATCCTTACTCTGAGGAAAAGGAGCATGGTTTAGCACCAACACCGGTGAGTCATAAGGATTGGATGGTACTATTTCCTGACTGCTTGCATTATTTTCCACTTCGTACTAGAAGATTGAGGTTGTTGTTTCTAATTCTTGACAATCTAACTCAAAATGCTGACTAGTTTTGTGGAGCCTACACCACCCTGATAAAATAGCCTCGGCTAGGTATACACTGCCAGGAGGTTTCTCTTGACTAACTGGTTGATTAGCAGATTGATTGACAGGTTGACTAGCTGGTTGATCCAATGGGGTGGGGACTCCTCCATTGTTGGGCCCTATGTTCCAGGTCCTATTCTGTGCTGATGGCTACCTTCTATCGAAGCCTTGTCCACCACCTCTGTCAAAGTTCTGGCCTGAGGGTTGTCCTTTATCATAGTTTTGTTTTCTATCATTATTGTATCCTCTATCATTACTGAACTTGATCATTGTT
>VDFB02145994.1:0-25968 GCA_007258455.2 Sequoia sempervirens | reverse complement strand
TTGGCAAAGGAGGATGACACATGGTGGATACAAATCCATAGAAAAAGAGAAGAATGAAATGCAGATTTGTTGGAGGAGAGTAAAACTTGTTCTGACAAGATGGTGGAAAAAGAGGAAAAATAATAACTTGTTGTTGCACATATTTTAGCGATGGAGTTTGCTACAGGTTGCTTGCAATCTGAAAGGATGGTCCTACCATTCAACTCCACATTTGTGAGTGTATGCTCACAAACTTCTTACCCGGGTAGGTCTCTGAGTGAGTATCCGAGGGTCCACAAAGACCCATCGCCAAAATATTTTTCATCTAATTTTCATTTTGGTGTGTGTTTTGGTTTGTTTTGGTGTTTTTAGGCATCTGTCTACAAAAAAAAAAACTTATAAATTTGGTCAAAATTGCAAGATTCCAGTTTTTTCCAAATTGTTGTTTTGAGGCTTCGCAGGCAGTTTTCAAAAATTTATTCCCAAAAATATATAAGAGCTAGAGTAGAATGTTTTTGCAGGGATGTTCTTTGAGGTACTATGAAAACTATGCAAAAATAATCATAGTAAAATATTTCACGGTTTGAAATATTTTAATGCTGAAAGTTTGAAAAAAAAGGTGTGTTGGCAATTTACGGAAAATCTAATATCTTATGATTTTGGAGAGCTGGAGAAAAGTCCTTTTGCAGGAGTCCATGGGGTATCATTCCAAACTTGCACACCAATTTTCATGCAAGTTGAGGAACTTTAATTTTTTTCACCTGTCAGCACCTAATTCAGCACTTCCAGAATACCAATTTGATCAATTTTATTGTGGAAGAGTATTATGAGGGTTATGGAAATTAAATATCAGTTTTAATTCCTTCATTAACTATTTATTTATTGCATAAATGATGTGGGGGTTATTTGGAGCATAAAAGAGAAGAAAATCAAGAACTTAGAGCTTTTAAAATTCTCATAATAGAGAAAAACGCCCCTGGAATAAAGAAAACATTTGGAGGAGTTTCTAGAAGTTTAAATGCATCATTTATGGCTGAATAAAGAGGGGACATGGATAGCTATTCTTAGGAAAGAGTTGGGAGCCCATTATGGGGCAATAATTAATGATTTTCATTTCATTTTTGGGTGGTTTTTAAGGAAAAACGTGGGAAGAAGTTTCGTGGAGGAAATGAGACGAAAACCTTGGTAGAGGTATTCTGAAGAAGTTTTGTTGCAGGTTGGAGCAGCAACAAATGATTGGAAATAATGTTGTTGATGACAATGGTGGAAGACTTTGAATAGAGCAGAAGGTCACGCATGGGAGTATGGTGGAGATGAGGACAGCATGAATGTTTTGGGATGGAAGATTTTAAAATCTTGCAAGAAGCAAGATGCAGACTGAGTTTGAGGACAAGTGAGAGAGAATGGCCATGGAGAGCCAAACTTTGTTAAAAAAAAATATTTTGCTGATCATATTATTGAATAAATATTGTAATTGTTGCAACATGGTTGCACATTATTTTCATATTTGAATACAGTAATTTTATTTGTTCAAATTCTATGGTTTGTGAGTTTGTGGAAGGGTGTGTGTTCCTCCCTTCATCAAAAAGATAAAAAATAATTTTATATAGATAACCTCCCTCAACTCTCCAAGTCACCTATACGCTTGCTTATAAGATACAAACTTTTAATAACCTAAGACAAAGCTTTCATATTTAATAAATAAACATATACAATCATAGTCACCAACAACCAAAATTTTGGTTTTAATCTCTGCTTCAATGCCAAAGACAAGAAAATTGAGTAGTCATCAAGTGGCTCTTCATCAGATCTAAGTTGTTGAAGTAAAGGATAATGTCGCTTTGAATGTGATAAAAGATGGCCAATTTAGGTTTGTATTCTCATTTGTTTTCAAATGTTCAATATAGTGCTAAAATTGTACTAAAGTTGTCTTTACAAAAATCGAGCAATTATGCTAGAGTTAAAGTCAAAGGTTTTGAACACTATTGAGAAAGAATTACCAAAATGCAAGAGGTAGACATCAAGTAGCAATGGTAGTTCTTAAACTAAATAATCATAGATGTTGTGACAACTCCCTTTTGAAGGATTCTACAATATTAGCTTTATGTGTTTTTGTCCTTAGTTTAGTTTTTAAAAGGTGTTACCTATTTTATAAGAGGTTGGCTAAACTTTAAACAGCCCAAAGTCATTGATTTGTTTTTATGTACTTTGGCAAGCTAGCTTGGCATTTGGATGGAATGATAATTGCTTTTTATAGCACATATTTGAGGACATATTTACACATACCAATACCAATATAAAACAAAAACTAAACTTGTATGAAAACCAGAGTGCTATTCTCGAGTGTAGGTATGTGGTCTTTGTGCCCTTATGTATTGATGAAAACTAGGTGTTCTTTAATAGTGTAGTCAACATATAGTGAGAATTTTAAAAAAACTCAGTTATGCAAACAAGAATGGCTAATGTTTGGTTTCATTCCAGAATATTATGGTGAATGTAACTATGTCAAAGGTTATGCTTTACTATGTTTGCTAGAAAACAGGTTGCCTTTGGTTAATGTAGTAAAGTTTTGGTGAAAATTTTCCATAATTCTGGTTCTCATATTGAGAATGGTTGATGTTCAATTCTAGTTTGCCAATTTCCTTTCTTGTTTGTTGAAAAAAATAAGAGATTTCTACTTTTGTAATTGTCCAACATCATTAATGACCAAGAGTAGTATCCAAGAGGGACATTGTCTAGAAATTGACAATGCTTAAGGGTAAGGTCCCATGGAGGAGGGCTTCCTGAAAAAATTCAGTGGGTGCTGCTGAGATTTTTTAGGAATATTTTAAAGGTGGTGGTCCCATGAATTCAATTTTGCAATTCAAATTAAAGTTTGAGCTCCAAAATTTAAGGAACGAACTGGAGTACTTTGATAAAAATTCTCTCATTTTTACTTTCTTTAGGAATTTAAAATTTTAAGTGATAGACAAGTGGTAGAAAAAATTCCTAAGCTGTAGGGGAAATTTTAGCCCCACCTCAATTTCACCTGTTGAAATTTGCAGTCCTGAAAGGTAAGGGATGTTATTTTTTAGGAAAAGATTCCAATTAATCTTGTAGCATAAATTTTTTTGCTTCATGGGACCGCTTGATCCATGAAAATAGAAGCCCAAGGCCCCCATGGGATCATATAATAAGTATATCAAAATAATACACAGTACATGCCCTGACATACAAATTTAGGTAATTATCTGATCACTCAATAGCAAAACTCCTTTTGACATTACAAATGGTGTTTGATATCACTAAGGAATTAAAATCAGTCAAGTGAAAAACATTACAAGAAAGAGAAAGAAAACCAATTTTAAGCTTCAAGCTTTTATTAACTTTGTTTTCTAATATTCAGATTTTTTAACACTTTATGGTCTACTTTTTCTGCTGATTTTTATTTTTTTACTCTCTATAGATTTTCACTAGCTAAAGAAATAATTTACAGCAAAAGAAAGCATCTGCCAGACAATGCAACTAAAGTATTTACAATATATCGATCCAAACATGGAGCTTTGCATGAGAACTCTGTCACTAAATTCAATCATAATGTGATGGAAACAGTGTTGCTTCGATTGTTTCTTGAGCTATAGAGTGTAGCATACTCTTAACGCCATCCCCATTATGACTCAAACAAAAAATGTGGTCACAACCCAAGAGCTCATGATTGTTTGGAAAAGATCCTCTAGAAGAGACTTGCTGGATTATAATGATTGCAAGATTTATAATACATGTTTGTTGCAAGGAAGCTCTCAAATTCTTGCTTTCTGGAAGAATTTGGCAGTTCTAAATCATCTCATTCAGTCAATCAATAATGGATGAGTATGGGGCAAATGATTGAAATCATAAAATTTTAGTTAACTTTTTGTGGGAAATTGTAAGTTACCAAAATATGTGAAAATTCTCCAGCTGATGACTTTTTCATTCTAATTTAAATCCTGAAGAACCTACAGACAACCTTTTCACCTAAAAAACAAGTTTTAAGGATAATACATATATCAAATACAAGGAAAGAAGGGGTAGATACAAACAATAAAGAATTTTTTGGCTGTTCTCAAAAGGTAAATATAAAGTACCCTTGGCCAAAGAGTTTTACAAATTTAGTTCTTAAAGCTTCTGAAAGCTCAAAAGTTTCCAAGTTTGAGTAGGATGTCTTGGCCACATGTAAGATGATCATATAAACGTCACCTGGTACATGCATGACCTATTTAATAACTGTAATTTTAGGATAACCGTGGCAAACACAGCTAGGTGCTTCATAAGCAGGATAAAAGACACTATTTGAAAGCAAGAAATATCTCATTACAATTCAAATAACAAAGTTACAAGCTTACTTAAAAATCATTACCTCATTCCAATCAAAGCAATCAAGAGCTTTGACTATTTTTGTCTCTTCTTTGAATTTTCCTTTGGTCGTCTCCCAAACAGCCCACCACATAACCATTGGTTCCCAACTCAAACCTGATGTATCTTCAAGAACATTCCGAAATATTATCGTTTCCCCTTTGAGCTAGTGCCTCTAAAAATTCTTAAAATTTCCATCATATGTATCATGTGCAGTTGGACAATACAAAAAGTTATCATTGCTACCTTCTCTGAAAGCTACTCGACGTAACATGCCACTGGAAACCTCTTCCATTCTATGACAATCGTATTGAAGACATAAAGAGCATGTTTTTGAATCTTCTAAGAGCTCTTGATCTTTATATATATTGCCCTCTTTTTCAACGTTCCTCTCAAGTTTTACAACCTAGTTTGACTTCAAAATTCGTTTTAATTCTAGCAATTGATTTCCACTGCCCCCTCATTCCACTGGAGGGCACAGTATGCTACCATCACTATTTCCTCTCCAATCAGGTAACGGGCACAAGTGGTTCTCAATAATATTAGCTATACCATGGGATTGGCTCTCCCAACTAGCTCCAAAAGCACCTCTAACTTGAGCATAATCTCTCTCCTTACACTGTTATTGAGCTGATTCTGCTTCATCTCCTCTAGGCTGGCACCCTTCTCGAAGTTCACGACAGCAGGTGAGTCAACAGTCATATGAACACACTGGGAAACTTTTATGGTAATCAAAAATAGATGTATTGTAGTTATCACTGTAAGAAGAGTTGAATGGAAAAATAACTCATAAACCAATTAATGGTCTATGTCTTAAAAAAAATCATAGAAAGTCTTAAAAAGAAATAATGTGTCAATATCAAAACAAAAACACATGCAATCAACATTTTAATTGGAAATATAAATATGTTTTTATGTTTATCTTTGTGTTTATATGTTTTTCTATACCATATGGCTATTTCATGTTGTCGATTTGTTTGCTTTAGATGGAACATTTGGGAGTCTTATTATCTTTCATTTACTGATATTAAGAAATGTGGATGCATGGTGTTCTTTGTTCGCCTTGCGTTTTGTGAGTGTTTTTCCATCTCTACTGGCATGAAAGGTGTTGAGGTACCTACCTCAATTGAGGCCATTTCCATTACACAAGCATACAATGTAGCATGAGGAAACTTGTCATCATTTAGTGATCTACAACATCAATTCTTCAACTTCATTTTTTCCAAATTCCAATGGATTTTTCTCTGCTTTTACACTTGAGCAGATGGTGACCTTGGGGAAAAGGGAATTCCAAATCTTACTGAATCTCCATTTCCAAAGCTTCTATACATGATTGGCCAATGTTGAGTAGCCTGTATGGTTAAGAGAGTTGTGGACGTATAAGTTGAGTGGCATTGCTATGCCTATTGTAGACCATCTTGACTCATAAGAAAGAATTTTACTTAGACACCAACAAAATTTATGTGGCTCCAGGATTCTACTTGTTAATTTGAGCTGAGTCATGTTCTTCTCGGTCATGCTATATTAATGATTCTACAGTCATTAGATAAAAAAAATTCCTTCACATTTAACCTTTATAAGTAAAATATTGAAATATATTAACCATTAGCCTGAAGATACATTTAACCAGTGAAGCAATTCTTATCCAAGTTGTTCTTATGGTAGAGATGAAGCAAGTTTTTGTCTTCTGTTGTTTCTAGCTGATATGCATCATTGCAGTTATGTCCATGGAGTTTCATATGAAAGGTAGTTCCCCTTCAACCCTTATCAGCATTTCTAACCCTTATCAATTTTTCTTTTGTATTGTGAAGTATATATGAATGTAACCAACAACTTCCAAATCAAACTTTCTATAAGAAAGATTTTTAATTTTAAACTACTATATTTTGGATTCTTTTTATGATGCGTTCCTTCAAGATGAGGATGAGGTTCTTCATTTGTGGGGTCACTAGTTGTGTTGGTTAGTTGTACAAATAATTAAGTTGATAGATGGGACAGGAAATATACATCTACTTATACAAAAAACTTGGTGAGAAAGTTTAGAGCACTTGCACTTTGTTTTTCTGAGATATCTAATATTTTTACATAACAAATAGTATGCTGGTTGTTTACTTTCTATCAAATTAGGGTTTTCTTATTTTATTTTTATTCTGATTAAAAAGTAAATAGGTTATAGCCGATTCTTATAACTCATTTACAACAAAATATTAGTGGAAAATAGCTAACTTATAGCAAGACATCAAACAAGAATATATCTTTATTACATTATGTTATAGATAAAAAGTTTGAGACATTAATTAAATTGATATGTTGCATCTTGCATTTGTTGGATTATGACAACAATAACCTAACAAAAAAAACTTTATCTTATTATGTACACTCACATTTTCTCAACAACATTAACATAATAAATATGAATGGTGGTGAATGCAGATATCTCTGTTCCCTATACTTGAAAGCTTTCACAAAACGAGCATGCTAATGTTATGGACATATTAACAGATCAAGTTTCTGTTGTGAAATTCTTAACAACTTATTATAATTTGATTTCTATAGTTCACACGGACATATTCATTTTTTGTGGTGTGTTGCTACATTGAAGAGAGAGAAAGCATGGAAGCAGATGGTGCAAAAATTGGGTTTATCAATTTGATTATCAAAAGCTAAGAACCCACCTGGTTAATCCATCTCCATGTTGTTAATATATATTTCTGAATACAAGCACGAAGTATACTATCTATAGGTCATCTAGAGTGATATTGTAAGCCATGGTCATTGGTCAACTGGGGCCTAGTTCAAGGACTTAGATTTTATATTTCTATATATAGTCGACAAGAGCAAATATTTATATCTATCTTATGTTTCAACACAAATTCATTCTCCTTAATGTTGTAAGAAGCAATTTAACATGTAACAAAACACATAGAAGCTTACACCTCCATCCATAGTACATTAGAATGAAAACTAATAATCTAAACCATACATAGGGTTAAACAACAAAACAAAACCTTGTGCTTATTTAAAAAAAATAGGAAACAAATCATGGCAATGGTTAAGGCTTCTAGGTAAACATAAATGGAAAACGGGTGAAATAAATTAGAAAAGAAATCTCAATCCTTTGCACTTGTCTATTGTATTTTATCATAAATTTAAAATTCGTGAAAGCCTACAAAATTTAAAATTCAACCCTCATGCGATACGCAGGTAGAGGAAATGATAACTGCATATCAAAAAAATCATAGGGTGTAAAATGACGAAGCATAGGCCAAAAATATCTGTCTGTAAACGTTCTTAATAGCAACATGAATGATCCAAGGAAAAATGGCCAAGTGAGAACCTTATTTTAAATTCAATCCATACTAAGATATAATCCATTACACAGTCTTATGTTAAAACATCTACTTCACATTCAACAGCTTCCAAGAAAATTTGTTACAAAAGAAACATGTAATGAAAGAAAGAAGAGTTGGATCCAAATTCACCAATGTAGTTTAGGAGGAGGTATTTGTGAACAAACACAACTTAGCAAAGAAACAAACAAGTCTGCGACTTCAACAAAAATGAGTTTAACATAGAATTTTGGATAAAACTTTTAGAGACAGCATCAGAATCAAATTTTCAGCAACTGTGAACTACATAATCAATAATCAAAGACTCGATAAATATAAAGAAATCAAAAGAGATTTCACAAGCACATACACTCACAACACAAATGACTTCAATAGAAATGGAAATTTGAATTAGCTAAACCATTCGAGTATGTTCAGTTACAGAGTTCCTGGTTAAACCTTTGGTTTAAGGGACATAGCATATTAGAATCAATGTGAAAGAAACACTTCAAATTGATTGAAAAAGAGAATTGTATCTTCTAGCAGATAAACACTAAATACACAACAATAACCTTAGATTATTGGTTTAAATGAGACTCAAACAAAATTATTCAATGTGTATATTTCTTGCCTAAATGATGGGGTAGTAAGATCTGGGTGTATAAAGCAACTTTGTCTAGAACTGCGTAAGCTCTCTCTAATGAAAAGGTGTACATGTCTTCTCAAATTGAATCTATGCAAATTGAAACCACTTACATCAACAAGACAAAGCAAGGGATAAAGTCCATGTTTCACCAAGATTTCAGGACGGGATGGGGTACATGTTTCGAGGATGGATTTTATGGTCATTTTTGGAGATGGCAGAGGATGGAAAAGGAGACAGTTATATGAAAGGTTAGTAGGAAAATACCATATTTTCATCAAATACTTACATGAGAAACAAAATATAAATATTCTATTATCATTAAAATTAATGACAAAATAAAGTTATCAATTCCTGCTGGGACTTACCTCCAACACTTCTGTAAAATATTTTAGTACACCTACATTATCTAGAGCTCCTCTCTGATCAATATTCTTCAATTTCCTAATATCAACCACCAAGGCTTTCCCAAAAACAAATGAGAATAGATGGGCATCAATTATCCTGCACATTGTCAGTAGAACAAATTTAGAAACTCAGACTTGTACTTATAGATCACCAGATATAAAAAAAGAAAGATTTTATCTTCTAGTGAATTTAAAACATTTTCCTCTAGCTAAGATACAAAGTCTGTGAGGAGAACATTTTTTTCCCTATATTTCAACAAATTATTAGCTTAAAAACATTAAATTTCTACAATCCATGATATCAATATAGTAATATTTCTAGATTTTGACTGTGTAATATTTTTTATCATCAATGTTTCAGATTATACTCCATGATCCATCATCAGGATGAGTTAAAGCCAGCGAAAAATATTCACAATACTTCTGTGTTCTACACTTTTGTAGATTTCATTTGTTAATATCTGCAGAAAAGAATTGAAATATATAAGCACCAAGAATCTACATGTAGTTACATGATTTGTGAAAACAATGGTAAAATAAATAAGACAAAACAACAAAACATACTATGTATAAGGTAAGAAATAATCACTTACCTAAATTAATATTTAATATGAACAACATGAACTAGTAGCTTCATTAAATCTCCCACTTAATCCCTAAGATAGTGACCATAATTTACCATACTCTGTAATTTTCTATGGCTTAATCCATAAAACATAGAAATTTTCATGTTTTCCTTTATCCTCTATTCTGCCATTCCACATGAGGACAATGTCTCCAACCTAGAATTTTTATTGCAATGTTGCCTTTTTAAAGAGACATTTTTTGCCTATTTTTGTGACATGATATTTTCATGTGCAATCCTCCTATTATCATCAAACACTACTATTTTGAAAATTATATGAGAATTTTGCATCAATTTATCTCTCTTAAATATCTTGTAGGAGTTGATACACTAAGATATTCAAACTATTTATCATATTGGCATATAATCCATTCATAAGTTCAAATAGATTTTTACCAATAGCTACTATGTAGTTTACTGTATTAGCCCATATTACATCAACTTGTGACATGCATTTTCTTATTCATAACTCCAACATTACCACCAAATATGATAACATTCCATAATTTTAACTTCTTTATTGTTAGTGTGTACTTCTTATTGTAGTGTTTTAGGGTTTATTTACTAACACAATCATATTCCACTTGCAATTTGATGATAATGTGGAGTTCATGAGCTCCCAATGGAGTCACAATGTAGATAATGGTTGTATTGCTTCTCGTGTTTTCAAGAGTTATATTGAGCTACACCTTCCATTCTCTAAAAATGGGAGTGAGGATTATTTATTGGATATGTTGATTCATAATACATTAGATTGATAACTCTACTAATCCCTTAATTATGAGTTTTTCTATCAACTTTATTCTATTCTCCTCTTTCATATTTTGTTATGATGATATGTCTTGAAAATCATAAGGGTAGAAAAACTCAAAAAAAGAGTATAATAATGGCATCTCATTCACTATATCATGCAATTTATAATAGAGACCCAACCATATTAATTGTCTTTTTGGCAAGTTTCTACACATCTTGAACTTTGCAATTTGTTCTCTATCTATTGTCACATCAAAAAACTACTCCACATCTGCCAATCAAACCTCTTAATGGGATTTTCAATCCCCTTTTATACCTCCCTTACATTTGCACAAAAAAGGGGTTGATAGTTTTGGGATAGAAACAACCACCATTTCAATTTCCTCGCTTTCGAATACAAATATTTTCTTGGCAAGACAACATTTGTCCATTTAACTGCCATTGATCAAGTCTCCAAGATCGACATGGCTCGTAAGTATTGGATATCCACTCAGCCCATTGTACTCGATAAATTTGTGAGCATAGCATAAGTAGTCTTCCATTGTGGTTGAAGCGAGAGAAATTGTCCCGAGGAAATGTCAATTGTCACAGCCTCCAACATTAGAACAACCATTATAGATTGCCCACCATGAATGCATCCACAATCATGATCCCTTGGGAACCAATGGAAATAGTTGTAACCAGAAACTTACATCATATAAATAGTTTATTCTTGTACATAGAGCCAATGCTGGTTCTACCGAATGCAACAAGCACATGTTTGGATTTTTTTATTTATTTTCAATTGAAAATTGCAAGCTAGTTTTTTTGGTCAACTGCTGATAATTTTTAACTAGTTAAAAGACCCAACAAATTCAGGTTTAGTGCTTTAGATTGTCAAAGATAGGTGGACTTGTAGTGATTGATAAGATCTATCATGATTTTGAATACCTATTAGGCCAAGATTTTGAAAAATGTCATAGACCAGTGTAGTGCCAATTTTAGATGGGCCTGCAATTTATCTTTAAAAGCATATTTGGGGCAGGTTAATCTACATTGAGAGTCTAAAATGCCATATAGTAATTACAAGACACTGAGTTAAATGTATACTCAATAAAAAATTTCAAGACTCAACATATGATTTCAAAGACTCAACATATGCTTTTAAGAAGAACTGGTCATGTCTGCATTTGCTTTGGTTGAAATATAGTTTATACATATACTTGAATTGAGTTGGAGCTATAACAGGCCAGGTACAATTTGAACATTAGCACATGTTAGCACAATGGACTGCCTGCATGTATATTGTATTGTAATGGTTTTGTACGTAGAGACAAAGGATTTTTGTAGTATTAAACTTGAAATTTGGTTTGTTTATTGCTCTTGGGTGGTTGATGGTTGGTTTTTTGATGTAGATTGTGATCAATGGTCAGATTCTGATTATGTTATTGAATCAACACTACACACTATAAGAATACGACAGGCTATGGAATAGCAAATAAAATGTTCTAATCTCAAGGCTTATATATTGAACACCAGTGCAGGGTGAAGAAATCCTAGAAAGAGAATAACACCTGTGCAGGGCCAAGAAAGCTTAGTAAGAGGATATGCAGATGTAAGGTAGTGCTACTAAATATCGGTGGCTAGTTTATACAATAAGTAATGTGGATGTTAGGATAAGGTAGAGAATGCCTCATTCTCCATCCAACTCCCCACATGAGATCTTACTTGCATTGCATCACATCACTCGCTACACAGAATTTATTCCTCCAGAGTACACGGATATCAATGACCAATGATCCCATCAATGGGAGAAAAAAGCCATAGATAAAGTCCTACCACTATGCAGAGTCATAAGCCCTTGAACACTCAACCAAATACATGATTCCTTGGTCCCTCACTAGCTCTAGATTCGTCTACCTTCCCACCCCTATCTCGGGTTCCATGAAATGGTTGGGAACCGATGGAATGGGAACTACCCCTTCTACAAGATCCATCGATCCAGACAAAGCACTTACTCTCCCAACCCTAGCTCTTCCTAGTTGGCAGGAGTGCATTAATAAGTTCGACTAGGCATCAGAGAAACATGGTCTCGTGGAATGCAATAATAACAAGATATGCATGGGATGGATTTAACGAATGGGCTTTTGAAA
Organism: Sequoia sempervirens; assembly: GCA_007258455.2. Classification (NCBI taxonomy): domain Eukaryota; kingdom Viridiplantae; phylum Streptophyta; class Pinopsida; order Cupressales; family Cupressaceae; genus Sequoia; species Sequoia sempervirens. Next base: position 13,729 of record VDFB02145994.1, on the reverse strand, counting down.
CTCTCAAGAAAATTAGATCGGTAGCATAAGGCCAGATTGCTCAACCTTTTCCAGCTTCCATTCTACCTGTGCCAAAATGGGAGATTCCAAACAGGGTAAGGGCATCTATCAAGAAATAAAATAGATGGAGTTATAGTTTTCAGATGTTGTAGTTCCAATTGCATTGGTAGACATGCATGCAAAATTGAAGAAGCGTAGACATGGCACGTGAGTTGTTTGACAACAAAAAGTGAAAGGCGCATAGACAAGGCATATGAATTGTTTCAGTAAAAAGTGGAAGCATGGACAAGGCGTGTGACTTAATCTTGACAAAATGCTTTGAATGAATGTGATCTCAGGGCTCGAATGGCTGCAAGGTATGCATAAGATGCATTTGTTGAAAAGACATCAGAAACTATCAAGCAAATGCAATATGCAGGTGTAAAGCCGAATTCCACAGTATTTACCCACAAAAAAAGACAAAAAAAAACAAAAAGATAAAACACGGGGCACACCTGTTGCTGAAATTAGGTCCTTCATAGAAGCTTTATTACTATAGCTTGCCCCAGACCTTGGACCCATGTTGATTATCTGAAAAGCCCTTATCGTTATTGGAAAACCCCCTATTTGTTGTGCTTAGTGACCCCTGTCTACTAATCACTTTTCTCCGTGTCGGTTGTCGTGTTTGTTCCCCAATGCCTTTGTTCCTATTCTTTGGCTCTTCTATTTGTTCTGTTCTTCTATTTTTTCTTTGTCATTCAGGAATCAGGAAGCAGGAGAATTTAGATAAAGAGGGAAAAGCCTAAAAAAAAAAGAAATGCATAAGGAAAATGTGGAGGGAAAATGTGGAGGGAAATAAAAAAGTGTTTTAGAGAAAAGTTTTTTTTTATTGTCTTAATTTAAGACAATTAAAAAATTAAATCTTTAGTTTTAAATTAGTGTCTTAAAATCTCTTTGTATGTAGTAGTGATGCTTGTATCAGAGTACTGAAAATGCCATTTCAAATAAAATTTGTTCTGAATTTACAAAAATATCAACATGCAGAAAGGCTCACCTGGTAGATGCTAGTGTCTTAAAACCTCTTTGTATGTAGTAGTGATGCTTGTATCAGAGTACTGAAAATGTCATTTCAAATAAATTTTGTTCTGAATTTACAAAAATATCAGCATGCAGAAAGGCTCACCTGGTAGACGCAAAACCCATAACCTTTTGAATTCCCGGTATCTCTATCTTTACATTCACCTGTGTTCTATGTAAAATTTTAGATCTTTTTCATCTTGTCTATTGTGATATCAAAAACAAACTTGAAAACAAATGTGAAAAATTTGAAGGTTCTTATTTAAATTCACCATTCTCATAACTGAATTGCTTGTGTATTCACAGTCACACCACCATATAATGAAATAATTAGGAATGAATTTATAGTTGTCATCAGTAGGTGGAAAATTAGTTTGAGAACACTAATTGTATCAAATCTATTGAGATAAACAATGAAAATAGACTATTAATTTACAACGATTTGTTTTAGAACGAGTTTGTTTTGCATAAAGATATGGGGTTTTTAACAATATTACTTGTTTGCTTGCAGACGGCCCACGGGTTGAAGAAAATGATAGCTAGGGCATAATATTTTCTACAAATCCTGATCATTAAAAAGCCAATACAATGATCACTTCCCGCCACACCCATTGTAAGCCTTCCTGCCAAAAGAAACTACATCCCAAGTGCAACACCACGGCTATAGCAGCAAATGGGAGAGCCAACTTAGAGCCATCAAAAAGATGGGAAAACACATTAGTTTTTATTTTAGGGAAAAGGTGTGGGAAAATTAATTATATTTTTAGGGAAAAGGTATTTTTTCTATTGTCTTAATTTGAGACAATATAAAATTAAAAAAATAACTTAAATATGTTTAATTTCTATTGTCTTAATTTGAGATAATTTAAAATAAAAAATATAACTTAAATATGTTTAAGATAAAATTAGTATTTTGTCTTAAATTATCGTCTTAAAGGGCCCCTCTATGTAGTAGTGAATTGTCATCTTATTATTTCAGAATATTTGTTGGTTGCACTATAATATGTCTACCTCTTTGTTTTGAAGCAATTCTATTTTATCCTCATTTATTTGGCAATTGTTTTGGAAAAGCTAGCAGTGAAATGTAATATTCTTGTAATCATTGTGTTGCTCCTATTCAAGACCACCTACTTTCAAGATTAAGATTAACACAGGCAAGCCTTGTTATGAATCCTTGGTTTTAAAATAAGTTTGAACAATATAGTAAATTCACCTATGCAATGAGCAATCATTCTTAACACAATAAAAAATGGTCTGGTCGCATAAAGATTTGAAAAGTAAAATTAATTGAAACCATGGAAAGCGACTTACCACAAGATTTTGCACAAATCGTGTCTGATGAAAAAAAATGGGCAGAGGTTGCAACCCTAAATCAAGCGTCACGCTTTCACTTCTCCATTTTGGTGGGGTGCCTTGAAAATAAGATTTTGATTTTCACTTTGATATTTTAGCGAGTTATACCTAAAAATAAGGTTTTGACTTTCGCTTCTCCATTTTGGTGGGCTACGATTGAAAATAAGGTCTTGACAAAGGTTTTAGAGTATGTTTATTAAAATGAAAATTATGGCCAAGATTTTAATAATGAGCACATTTTGACATGTTAAGTACATATATAAAATTATTAGTAGCAGTTGCACCTTGGTGTGCAATAGGTATGTCGAAGAGGTATGAAAGGTCAATTAGAGAAAATTTTGGTGTATTTTTTCAGACATATGTGTAGTACATGAGGTCAATTGGTAGGTCATTTAGCAAATGATTTTGTTTATGTAACAAAGGTCTCAATTAGCATTCACTCAATAAATATATTTTTTAAATAAAAAAATTCATTAGACAAAATTATATATTTGTAATAGTAAATTTATTACAGGAGTTTAGTTTATTTTTTTCTTTATCAACCTCTCTATATCTTATATATATCTCCCTATCCATTTTATGTCTTTCTCTCTCTATATCTTATCTCTATCTCCCTCTCTCTTTTATGTCTTTCTCTCTCTATAAGTTTGTCTGTCTATATCAAACGTCATGCTACCTTGATCATAACTCCCCAAGGACACATACCATTCTAGGATTTTTGTCATGAAACAAGTAATCAAAAGTTAGTTTTTCTTTTCTCTATCTCTCTTTCCCTTTCTATCTCTTATATTTCTCTCTTGTATTATCTCTCTTTTTTCTATTCCTTTCTCTTTCAATCTTTCTCTCCATCTATATCTCTATTCCTCTTTATCTCTCTACCTCTATATTTCTTTGTCTCTATCTCTCTTTTTTTTATCTCCATCTTTATCTCTTCTTGTATAATTTAACTAATTTATATAAAAATACTTGTAAACTATTTGTAATATCATTATTTTCCTCCAGTAAATGTAGAGTATGTAAACTTATAAGTAGCTTAGTATATATTTGAGAATTGTATGCATATTTATCTTCCACACTACATAGTTGGGCCCTTTGAGGAGTTGGGTATTCAATTTAGAAGAAACTTTGGTGTTCATATAATGATGACACCACAAAACAAAATAATTATTCCACAAAAAATATTAATTAGTAATTTTATTTGTAATATTTTATTATTAATTATGGCAGACTACAATTGAAGATAAGGTCTTGACAAAGGTTTTAGAGTATGCTTATTAAAATGAAAATTATGGCCAAGATTTTAATATAATGAGCACATTTATTTAGTCATTTAGTTGTGATTTTACCTGATGACCAAATTAGTCACTTATAAATGACCATATTAGTCATTTATTTGTCAAATTCTACTAGTGATTCTAGTTGTATTTTTCTTTGTTTGCTAACACTAATGAGCCTATGATTGTTAGATAGGCTATGGGTATGCATGATGTAGATTCTTGGATGGAATCCATGAATGAAGAGATGGTGACATTGAAAAATAATGCTACATGGGATCTGGTACCTTTTCTTGAGGGACAAAAACCTATTGGATGTAAATGGGTGTTCAAGAAGAAAATGGGTCTTGATGGTAGTGTTGAGAAGCATAAGACAAGGTTGGTTGTGAAGGGATATTCCCAGGGGGAGGGAGCAGATTATGGAGATATTTTATCTCTAGTAGCTAAGTTGACATCCATTTGATTCTTGTTATCACTTGCAACAAATTATGACTTGGAAGTCAAGCAAATGGATGTGAAGATAACTTTCCTTCATAGTGATTTGGAGGAGGAAATTTATATTTTACAACCAAAGAATTTTGTTGTGAAAGGTAAAGAGAATCTAGTGTGCAAGTTAAGGAAATATTTGTATGGTCTAAAACAATCTCCTAAGATGTGGTACCAAAAAAGATGACATCTATGTGTTGTAATTGGGATTTCTAAGATCCAAATTTGGCCATTGTGTCTATTACAAGACTAATAATGGTTGAATTCTCATTAGTTTCTTATATGTGGATGATATGTTGTTCATTGGGAATGGAAAATGTATGATTTCAGATTTGAAATCTCAATTGTCAATACAATTTGAGATGAAATATCTAGGTGTAGCCAGGTATATTCTAGGGATTGAGATCAGAAGAAATAGAGTTAACAAAAAGCTTTGGTTAAGCCAAAGCAGGTATGTAAACTCTATGTTGGAGAGATACAACATGACTACTTGTAGATAAATGGTTGTTTCAGTTCTACAAAGGATGAATCTTTATGTGGACGATTATCCAAAATCTCTTACCAAGATGGAGGACATGACCAGAGTTCCTTATGCGAATGTTGTTGGCAGCTTGATGTATGCCATGGTCTGTACAAGGCTAGACATTGCCCAAGTAGTGGGAGTCCTTAGTCAGTTTATGGCTAATCCTTTACGAGTGCTCTATGATGCAATGAAGAGAGTGTTTAGGTACTTATGAGGTAATTTTGATTATTCCCTATGTTTTCATGGTTATCCTATTGTACCTCAAAATTTAGTGATAACTTTTGAATATGTGGATTCAAATTGAGCGGGTGACATTGACAGTAGGAGATCCACTAGTGGATATGTTTTCATGATGTTTGGTGGTGCTATAAGTTGGATGAATAAGCGGAAAGCTATAGTCACTTTTTCCGCTACTGAAGCAGAGTACATGGTAGCTACTCATGCTTGTGAAGAATCCATTTGGCTTAAGCTACTATGTTCAGATATTGGTTTTTATTCAGGACAGATTACTATCTTTTGTGACAACCAAAGTGCTCTATGTTTAGCAAAGAATCCTACTTTCCATGCCAGAACAAAGCACATAGATGTGCAATTTCATTTTGTGCGAGATATGGTGGAATATGGAAAGATGAACTTGCAAACGGTGGAAACTTTGGTGAATTCTTTAGATTCACTAACAAAGCTAGTAAGCACAAATAAGTTTAGATGGTGTGCCAGGTCTATGGGCCTTGTAGCCTGAGCAATGATACAAAGACTCCTATAAGGTCTTCGACAAGTGGAAGAATGTTGGGATTAAGGGTGTCTCAACCTTAGTGAGTCCCATGATTAAATAATTAATTATTTTCCCCTAAGTTGTTGATTTTATTTATTAAATGCAAAAATATATGTTTCCAAATTGTTAAGTCACTTTGTGGGACCCAACAAAGAGTTGACATCCTACATGCAAGGTGAAAAGGATGAGAATGTGACACTTTTCACATGGGTGCTCATTTGGGGAGAAGCAAACATTAAAACCTCTAAAAGGTGTGCCATGTTGACATGTGGCAGTCTAATTTGGAAGTAAGCTTTTGGTGGGGCCCACTTGTGAGCATATTTCTCTCTTTGAAAAAGCAGAAGCAAAGGAAGGTGACACTTGTCACCTAGAAACTCATTCTATCATTGAACATTGTGAAAATTTCAAGGAGTGCCATGATGCCATGTGGCATGTGTTTGACTTGTTGACTAAAGCTTAGAAAGGAATGTTGCTAAACAGAGACTAAGTTGTCACTAGGAGTCATGATTGAGTTCTAATTTGGTAGTTGACTTGATTTTCTCTATGGTATGCCTTGCATGTGAGGTTGCTTTATTTTTGGAGTTGCAAGCCTTGCATGTGTTTGCATGTTGTTACATGTTGGTGAATGTAGATGCATGTTTGGCAAGTTGCTAATCGGGTCACTTGGGACTCATGCATGTTGTTAGATTTTATAACATGCCCATTATTCTACCCATTGATTTTTACTATGTTTAACCCACATGTGAACAGTTTATGCTACTAACATTTAGGAAATATTTTTTTTCCTTTTCTAATCAAATAACAAGATGCACATTTGAAACAATCTCATTCGAACTTTCCCATTGCATTACAAAGAAACATTACTAAATTCCAACTAATGAATCCATTTACATAACTTCATGATAATATTTTCCATTTATAATTTCTCAATATAGATAGAGATACATGAATACATATATATCTTCCAAGAGCTTAATGAAATAGATATACCCTCATAATACAATGATCTAGATGTCCCCAATGTTGGTGCATACCTCTTAGATGTCCCCATTATTGGTGCATACATTCTAGGTGCCCCAAAAATGGTGCTTACATCCTCAAATCCCGGTCACCAACTATATGATCGAGAGCATCACTCAAGCACTTTTATGCCAACCATGGACTTACTATGGTCCATCACACATCTACCTAACTAGTAAGATGGCCCTACCCTTGGATGAAGAGATTGATTTGGTAACCTCATAATACTAGCCTTCCTAAGCATAGTGTTGTGTCCTATATATCTAGAGCTACTATACATTAGCTACAACTTACATGTATGACTTCCTTTCCTAGTATGCAATCCTAGATCACAGTGAACCGACAGTGTAAGCAGTGGCTACTTACACTACTTTGGCCAAAGGATTCAACACCCACTACTTCGAGTGTAGGTCATATGTTCACCCACCATTAGGTCAATTTGTTATTTGACCATTCATAATCATAATGTACATTCAGTCTAAAAGGTGATAACAACTGACTAACTAGGTTACTCCATTTCCCATGGATTATCCTAACCCCAAGAATAACCAAGTTAACCACATGGATAAACATAACGTCACATTATTAAATGACTCTTTTTCAAAAGTATAAACTCAACAATAAATGTTACCATTAAAGAGTATAATCTCAACAATAAATGACTCCAATCAAAAGTATAATCTCAACAATAAATGACTCCAATCAAAAGTATAATCTCAAAAATAAATGACTCCATTCAAGAGTATAACCAACAATCAAGTGATCATAAAGAATCTTAAAACCTCTACATTCAATATGACTCAAATATTCACATGTTTACAATGTTCACTAAATTTATATAAAATTTGGAGGACATTAGCCTAAGAGGAGTATGTGCTTCTCCACCTACAAGTCCTCTTCTCAATACGACTTTGGGTTGCTAGGACGTGAGTCCTCTTCTAGAATTTCGTGAATAGGAATAGACTCTTAATCAAAAATAAGAAAATTGCATAACCAAAAAATACATTTTTCAACCCTATTGTTGAATACTGATATAAAAATCAAGTATACACCCTAACCCTAGGGAAAATACTTTTCTCCTACTTTCAAGGTGATATGAGTAATCAAACAAGTATAGATTATCAACATGGTTTGCATAACATCGCAACCTATCAATGATGACATGTCTATCATGCTATCATTCCCGTTGTAATACTAACATCATTATCCACAAAGGTTTACCCAACATCACAAGATAACAAATTCAATATAATACTTCAATGTAATATTAACTCCCATACTTCACAACCTATGAAGTATGTATAATCTATAAAAAATTAGGTATTTAAGCTAATACACTAAGATTATCTTATATAACCACACAATTTCAACAATTGGAATAGATATGTATATATATAGTCCCAACCAATAATGTCTCATAATAAATCACCCAAAGATCATGCAAACTCCTTAAATAAGAATGATAAAAATATCAAACAAGAAAGTTCAACAAAATAGACAATTCATCTTTCCACAAATAGTGGTATTCATAGACAAATAACATGTCAACATAAAGAGATTAGAGAAATAGAAATCAACATGCTTGGAATTATAGCTCCAACTGATATTACTACTTTCCAAGCTCAACCTCCACAATCACAATTGCTACTCCTTCTAACCTCAACCTATCTCCAAACCCTAGCTATTGCAAGTATGAAGGTGTTGTCATTAGTGTCAACAAGCCTGTGTTGTTATTGGTGGCAACTGTGTAGTGGTTGAGAGAGATTGTTGTAGTATTGTGTTCTGGTTTTGCTTTGCATTGCCTGTGTGGTTCAGATATGTTGGTTACAGGTATTTAAAGATGTTATATTCAAAAATTTTGGTGATGGATCATTTTACATAAGAAGTTTTGTTCACCAATATGTCAACTGTGCATTACAATAGGACTTACGATTCTGAGTGAGAGTTGATGGTGTTGGTCTCTTGCCTATGTAAAGAGGATTCATGGTTTGGTGTTTTGGAAGATGGTCTTCTGAGTTACATTGTGCAGTAGTGTTGTCAGGATGTATTGGGCTTATACATTCTTCAGGTGAAATTTGTTGCGAAGGAGTTTGTTAGTTTTTAGGATTTTTTTGGATCATGTTCAGGTGAAGTTTATTGTACAAAAGTTATGGATTGATCAAAGGAAGTGTGTACTTAAAATTTTAATGGTGTTTGCACGGGTAACGACCGACCTGGTGTTTACACAATATGTGAAGTGTCTTCAAAGTTTTTGGAAGCATGTTGAGGCATGTTAGGAAAGATTTGGGTCCTAGCTAAGGATTTGTGTAGTCTGTCTTCATTCCTATCCATCGTGGGAATGTTTTGGCACCGACCTAATATGAATTTGCACGTTTGAGGTGAATTATCAACCTTGGAAAGGGTTTCAAGGTTGAGGATGATATAAGTATGAGTTGAATTGTTGAAGATAGATGTAAGACAAATGTGTGTGTGATGTGTATGGTGCGAGTGATGTGAAATTAAGTAGGGAAGTGCGAAATTTCAAGTGTTGGATTACCAAATGCAGTGAGAAGAATGTTTCTACAATTATTCAAACAGACTATGAAGGTGTTGGAGCTATTGTGGTGGAATCTTTTTTGTATTGAGATCATGTTCTCTATGTAAAATTTCTTCTCTATCTTCTTTTCATTCTAGCAATGAGCCTTGGTTGTGATCTTTTTCTGTATAGTGTGTCCTATTTTGGTAGTGAGCCTTTGTACCAATTTTTCTATTACTTATACTATGAGCTAATCCTCACCATGGTTTTTCCCTTCTTGAGTTTTCCACATAAATCTAGTGCTCTCCTGTGCATGGTGTTAAGTTGTTTAAGTTTATGATTATTTGCTTTTCATGCTAATTCATCATAACAGATTAAGGGTTTAATGAATGCATGTGGATCTAATTGTTGTTGAGGGTTTTGATGTTTTAATTAGATACAACTGATTCACCCCCCTCTAATATTTCTTGTTCATTCAACAATTGAAAATTCACAAACAACTCTCTTTCTCAAAAAATCGCTCAAAAACAAACTTACACAAAAAACTACAGCAAAATAACAAATAAAGAAATCAGAATGAATGAGTGTAACAAAAGGTAGAGGAGATCCCTATATTTATACTTAAAACTGAGCAACTTAATGCTACAAACAAGCTACTAAACCTGCCACCTTTTCTCTCCTTTCTTCCACCACTACAACAAAAACCTAACAATACATCAAATCAGCCCATTTAGAATGAAATATGGCTACTTTGACTCACAATATGCAACACATAAATAGTCAAAATGTTTCCAGCTTCTTAGAATGGATGAGTCAGCCCTTTTCAAGTGACAACAATGACTCTTTTACCAATTCAAAGCACATCGATGCATATTCTACAGGTTTCCTAATTGTTATGCAAGTTGAGTACCCTCATGAGCTTCAACCAACTCTGCTTTGACAAATTCTTCATGCTAATATTTAGCTGTGCATTGCTCAAAGACTTCTATCCACTTTATCCTTCCAATCATGGCACTACACTTAGACTTTTACTTGGATTCAATCACATGCAAAGCGTAGCTTATTATCATCCAAAATACCTTATAATGTTTTCCCATGCATTACTATTGTATGTGTTGTATTTGCATCAATAACCATCCACATTTTAAGTGTTATCATCAACAACTAGCATAAAAGAGTATTACCATTCTCTGAAAATGGTGTAGCAATACTTGGTTTAAATTCACTAAATAGAATGTTGTTTACATAGCATTATGTGCACCCCATATTGTGGCTTAGAAGGCAACACTCAGTTTAGACTTTTAATTGCTTTATACCTCATAATTTTCCCATGTGTCTTCCTTGTTATGCACTTATAATGTTTCCTTTGCCTGCATTGTATTATGCGCAACTTTTATGTTTATAATTTTTTAAGCCATGGGTTTATAAATCCATATTCATTATTTACTGGCTACACATAATATGTGTGGGGTAATACTTATAACATTTCAAAGATATATATAACATTTATCATTTATAATATTTTGAACATATATATATATATATATATTTCCACGTTCCATTTATATATTAATATATATGTTTATTAAAACATTAATTGTCATTCTTATATATTAATCAATATATGCAAATATATATATTTATATATATGCATAATATGTACATACGTTTTATCCTATACATATATACATTTTAATATATATATATATATACATATACACATCATATTTATTATTCCACAATAAGCACAATACGTATATATATATTCATCGATATGCATATACATGAAGTGTATATATACACATATATAAATATTTGATGCTTGCATGTATTGGTAAATGTATAAGCACGATTTCACTAAGAAGATCATAAACTCAAAACAAAGATCTAGTCACGTAATCCAAACTAAAGCAAAATCAAGAAATCAAAGTCCAAAACCAAAACCAAAACAAATCATTCCCAAACTATGACCGAAGGTATACTTACCAATTCCCAATCTAACTCTTCTTAACCAACTAGGGTGTGAGTGTGTAATAGCTCAAATAGGCATATTTAGGGTTACCAGACCAAGCTCCTCTCTTGAGTGATACTCCCCCTCTCTTACTTGAGGGCTCGATTCTTTCTTGCATCCAACTTATGCATCACAAAGGTAGTTAGTCATTCACATAGAATTCATTTGCATCATCAAAGCATTAAAGTAATCATGTATTGCAATACATATTCCTTCATCATATTTTCCATTAGTATATATAAAAAATAATCAACCTTAAAAGAAGTAATGTCTTAATGCATATTTAATTATTTCATTCACCTATTAAACATATTAAAGTCATGATTTACATTTATCATTAGTTTTACTCATGAAAGTAAAAGTAACCTCGTAACTGAGAATGGGGTGTAACAGTTTCAGTTTGCATGCATGTAGAGACTGTGGGATTGACACGTGGCATTATTGGATGCCTATGTATGAGAAGAGATACATATTGACGCCTTAATGCATTTGTGTAGTAGTTGAGGTTATTGTAATATCTATATACCGTTATGCTATCAAATTCACTCTAGTATCTTACATATCACAGTGAATCAACACCTACAAGAGCATAGACTTTGAGAGTTGTATTGTAATAGATTTTTACTGTAATACAATTTATTTGTGCTTTGGTGTGTGGGTTTTTTCCTGAAAGGGTTTCCCCACATAAATTTTATGTCTAATGGTTTATTGCTTAAATTTGGAATAACTTAATGAATGTGCATTCTTGAATTAAACTATAAAAGTAAATGGATTTGAAACAAAGTTTTGCAACTCTCTTCTGATTGATTTGCATTAGGAAAGTTTTTTTACATTCTACTTTCCTTTCATCCATGAGATAAGTAATTGTAAATAGTACTAAGGTCAATTAGAGTGCTTGTAGGGGTATTGACTACATCAATTGAAGTACTATATAAAGAATAAGAATTATGAAAAGAAACCAAAGTCACTCTATTTAAATGTCACTCTCCTCAATGATCAAACAATCAATTACAATTTTACACCTCATCCTTGTAATAAAGTGGTAAATAGTTATCCTACTTTTATTGGTCAAAATTTACCTTTGACCATTCAAATAAGTGTTGCTAGGAGATGTAGGTGGTGTATTAGAAACTATTAGTAGTTCATTCTTTGGGAATGAGTGAAGAGTACTAACACTAATCAAGGATTGAGACATGAAGAAGTTCACCTTATAGGATTGGTTTTGAATTTGCAAATGTTAGAGTTCTTTCTTCACATTTTCATTTGAAAGTTTGGTGGTTGTTTAGTGGACACAAACAATTAACTGCTCAAATCCAATTAAAATGTGCAGTGCCTACTAAAGGAAAACATGGGCTAAATATTTTTGTTTTAGAAAGAATTCCACATTATCTTTTCTTGAGTAGTCATGGACATTGTTTTTTATTAGGGGTAAAGCAGATTTTGATGGGGCCTTCAAACCCATTACAAACCAATTTTGAAGGGACCTATAACCCTATCCAAGAAAATCATGCTACTAAACAAGATAAACCGCAAACCATCATCAACCCAACAACAATAACAAACAATCATAGTAACAAGACTACACAAGTTGCATCATAAAAGAAAACAAGGGACCAAGATCCCTTGGCAACCAGGAACAAGCTAAGACTTGAAACCCTTAGTTAAACAGAGAAACTGCCTCCATTAGCTAGGCATAAAAAAAACCACTCAGGGAAGAAACACTTGAGCCAAGAAAAACAATCATCTTAATGGTGTAAAACACCATCAACCCCATAAACAACAACACCAACAAATCCCCAATCCCCACCTCAATAGGGGAGTTAGAGAGCACAACGAAACACTGAAGCACATCAACTTTCTTGCAACAACACCCCACCAATACCAACCCCACCTTCATCTTAGGAGAGAGCTCCCCTCTATAGGAGAAGAATATATTAGGGCCCCAACCTCCAAAGCCTTCACTCTTCTTCCCACACAAGCACCAACTCGATAGGGCCAAGCATAAGAGAAAATAACTCCCCACCAAATCTACAACAACCACCTTCACCTTGATAGAAGATGGTTCTACCTCAATGGGAGCAGTATCCACCTCCAAAGAGGACACCAATTATAAATCCAGAGAGAAAGCAATAACTTCGGATGGGAGAGAAATCACACCCTCCATAAGCATAGCAAGGTACAAGAACAAGAAGAAGTAGAATGAGCCTCAACCAATAGAAAAAGGAACATCTAAGCCTTTGGAATAAAACTTTGTAATAATAACTCAGTTCACAAGTGCCCCTCAATCACAAGCACAAAATTAGCCTTCATCTCAAATGAAGAAATAGGTAGAAGAACCCTAGGGACAGTTTGCACATCAGAAACCACTCCATGCTTTGGCTCACTAGGCAACATGAAACCCACAAACAACTTCAATCTCTGGGTTTTCAAGAAAACAATAAGCATAAACCAATCCACACTTTCTTATACCACAAGGAAAACAGGGACAACAAAAGAAAAAAAGAACCAAGCTCAACAAACTACATAAGATCAGAACCAATGGTAACATAGGCTTACATTAACTCTAAAGAGAACTGGGAAATGATAAAACACAACCCAACCCAAAAGGATAGCTAAAACTACAGCTCAGCCAACAACAAACCCTTGAGGCCCAAGAATAGGGAGGACTCAAGACCACAAGGAAAAAAAAGCCCAAGAAGAAAGCAAAGAATAGGGCCCA
>VDFB02145993.1:0-10151 GCA_007258455.2 Sequoia sempervirens | reverse complement strand
AAACCGTTAAGGTACCTAGCCACCTTAAGGCTTTCGTCCTCAGTAACATTAGACCTCATGCAAAGTTTTTGAAACTCCTCAGTATAAGAATTCACATCTTGGTCTCTTTGTCTCAAGCTCTGTCTTTTCTTGTGCAACTAAATTTCATAATCATCTGGCATGTATGCTTCTCTCACTTTGGCAACCATTCCCTTCCAAGTAGAGATAGGCTGCTTGCCATCCTTTTCCCTCTCTTTCTGAATGAACTTCCACCATGTCAAGGAAAAACCTCTTAATCTTGAATTTTCCACCTTCACCTTCTGTGCTTCAGTGACCCCATCACACTCAAAATGGTTTTCCATCCCCTCTATCCAATCCATGACTATTTCAACTTCCATTTTCCCACTAAACAGTGGTATGCCTTCAAGTGCTTTTCCACTCAAAGCCTTCAATGCCTTCAAGAAAGGCTCTTCTTTCAAAATAAGGTCAGGTACATGGATCTTGTCTTCCTTTGCAACCTCTTCTTTCTTTGGTACCCTTCCTTCAAACTGCACATCATTCAATGCTTGCTCAAGTTGGTCTATTCTTTCCCTCAATAGCCTATTGTCTTCCTCTTGTCCTTAGACCATCTTGGCCAATTCTGCATTTGTCACCATGATGGTAGAACCACTAAACTCAATCTCAAACATACAAAAGTCAATCCCAAATCTTTTGCTTGCTCTGATACCAATCTAATAGGGAGGGGTTGGAGGAATCACTCACTGATTCCTACTTTGGGTCTTGCTTGCAAGATCTCCTTGGTTTCTCTTTCCACCACTTCAACCTATATGACCTTTCTTTGCTTAAGATCCCTTGGTTTTTCCTTGCCAACCCCAACTACCAACATACTTCTTCCTACCAAGTCCACCTTGGTGCAAACTTGTAACTCTTCACTTAGCCCTTAATCGACTCTAAAGACTATGTTCCTCCAAAATCTTAAATTTAACCTTGCAGGGGTGTGGAGGTATTTCTAATGACTGTAATTCATCCTACTATGGTTCTTGAAGGTCCCTCTAACTTCATGTCTTGGTCGCTTCCACCAAACCCTCATTTAGGTCTTTAAAGACTACTAGCCCTAGGAGCCCCAATTAGGCCTCCTTCTCTGAGAAAATAGGTTAGTATTCAAAACTTTCCAAAAGACACCCCAACCTTTTCTTGGGTTTCCTAGTTCATTTTCCCACCTCTCAAATATTTTTGAGGTTTAGGTCTTAACTATTCATACAACACTTTAATATGAAAATGGCCAAAATTAGGTCTTTTTAGCCCTTTCCTGGCTGCTTTGAAACTATTAAGCTTTGCTCACATCAAATGGATTGATGGAGCTTCCTCCTCTATGCTATGCATTGGAAAGACACTCATCTATCTTCTCCAAGCAATGATTTTCCAAAATGTTAACACCCCTGCAATTTTAGTGCCCTGCACTTAGGTCTTCCCTAGCTAAACTCTTCGTGACTCACCTAGGGAAAGACTTTTCCAATAGCTCCTATCTTTTCCCAAACCCTAAAACCTACCATATGTACATACATGGAGTCTACTCACTATTCCTAAAGGGTCGTACAATTTGTACAATGGGAAAGTGGTCTAGCACTCCATTCTTTACAAACTGTTTGGTTCAAACCAGCAACAGTGTAGAAACAAAACTATTTACAATGAAGGCTGAAAATGAATTAGAAACCTGTCTAAATGCCACACAAAGCTTGCAAATTAATCACACTACATTCTACTCTAACTACAGTACCATCTTCAATCCATTAAAACAACACTTCAAGCAAAAAATCAGAAAATTTGCACACAAACACACTTTTTTTTTCTTGAATTCATAAACTTCAAAGTAATGCAAAACTTCCAACCCTACTCTTAGGTCAAGGAACACCCTATATAGGTCAACAAAAGTATTTATGCCTCCCCTTGGTCAAACATGTCAGATATATTGTGGCAAAGTTGCAAAATGCACCATTTTGCAACTTTTGCCAATTTCTAGTAAGCTAAGTAAGATGAGTTTCTAAACTCATCCACCCTTCCTCAATTTATATCCTAGAGATCAAACATATCCCTAAGCTATCTCCTCTACTCAATGGTCAACATGACCTTCATGGTAACACATCAAAAACAAAATTCATCCTAGATTTCCTAATTGCCTAGTGTAACTGCCTAGTGTTTCTTAGGTGCTCTTGCACCAGATTTCTTTTAACGATGTATAGGATAAATTTTGGATGGAGGTGCTATAGTGTAGAAGTGATAAAGAGGCAAGACCAAGAAGGGATAATGGAACATATGGTGAAATAATAGAGGGTACAATGGGATGGAGCTCTAATGCATAATGGAAATGAAAGATGAATTAGAATAGATTAATGGATGGATAGATGGATAAAAATATAGAAGGTGGAACTATTAGAAGCAATGGATGGATTAGGAGGGAATAAAGGAAATATAGGATGAATTTGGGGAAAGGATAGGGGACAATACAAGAAAGAGGGAAGGGAAGGAAGGGGGAATGGATGGAAGGTTAATGGAATAAATGGAATGATTGGATGGGATGGGCTAGGATGGGATGAAAAAATATAGGGTGGAGAATTAGAGGCTAATAATGGGGTGTGGATTATAGGAATAATGGAACATAGGTGGAATTGAGGTGGAAGGACACACATGAAGGAATAATAATAGAAGAGTATTCAGGGATGAAATGGATGGAATGGATAGAAGAAATATAGGTGGAAATATAGGGACCGGTGGAATGAAGAATAAAGAAGGAAGATGGAGTATAATGGACAATATGGATGGAAGAGATAGTGGATGGCCGGGTGGAAGGAACGAAATAAAGAATGGATGGATGAAGGGAATGGAAGGAAGAAAAGGAAGAATGGAATGGAGGGGGATGATGGAACATAGAATGGACTAGTAGAGATTAATTGGATGAGCTAGGATGGGATAATAAAACATTTTTAAGGTGAACTATACTAGAGGTTAATGGGAAGTAATTAGGAGGGAATATTAGACCATAAAGTGAATTAGGCGGTGTTTGAGGTTTGAATATAGGACATGAAGTGGGAACTTGAGGTGTGTAGTAATAATGTATTAGAGATTTCATCAATAATGAGCAAAAGGTAAGGTTTCTTGTAATGATATGCGTATAAGATGAAATATGGAGGAAGGTGGCATAATATATATGGTGTTAAAGATTGGGATATGTGATATAAAATGGTTAAAATATGCATGATGAAAGGAATGGAATAATGAGATGGAAGTTGATGGTAAATCTAATTAGGATCTCACAAAACCAACCAATATTTGTGTTTCTCATCAATTTTTTAGATTTGTATACACAAATTACAAAAAATAGCTAACATTGTTTTACAACACCATTAATGAATAAAGGTTACCTAAGTGAAAGTTGTTTGAGGACAGGAATTGCGAGGTGTGTAGGTCGAAGTTCCACTAAGAAACTATTTGAAATCCAAAGAATGTTATGAGATAAAATTTCAAATATAAAATTCAACTATTCAAATGTAATAATAATATCTTTAATACTAGTTGCATACTTGTGGACTCAACGCTAATAAAGAATAAGGTTTTACAAGAATGGAGCATGTCTCATGAACACTCTGACCCTGAAATTTCATCATTATCGATATTCTACTAACTTAGTTATTCTTAAATTTTAAAATATAATTTAATAAAAAAATTAAATGAACTTGTTGAATTTTACCTGAATATCAATGTCGAATGTATTATTCAGCAATTCATCTATGAAATCCATCACCTCTGCAACTGATGTAGGTTGTGTAGCTGCATTCCAAGCACTCTGATAATCATAAGTGTAAACAACACCACAAGTGTCACAATGGTGTGGTGGATCTCAGGGCCTACACGTCTCCTCCACATTAGGCTCTACTAGAGGCCTCACACACTGTATAATGGTTTGGGTGAGAGAGTTAATTGACTCCAGTGTGTCCACCTCTACACTATCCTTAACAATGGAAGGAATGATGACATGCTCCACCATGGGTTTGGCCAAGGGTCTTAGTGACAAATGTGGATTACATTGTGCATTAGGTCTATCATGTGTGGATCCCCCATCTCTACCCTAAAATTCTAAGATGTCAAAATAATTTGGCATCTTATTGAGGACAAACTCACAATAGAGTTTCCTTAAAAAGTATTGTGGTACCTCATGGTTATTGCATGGAGGTTGGTCAAATACCATCCACCAGCACTCCCAAATTTTATTTTTAATTAATTCATGGTGGCACCAATGGATGGGGAACCTCTTGCATGCATGAGAAAAGGTGTGTTGGTTCTTGGGTCTATAAATAGGGCACACAAGTTAGCTTTGCTAATTTTTTTTTTCACATCCGCATATGACAACCACTAGCATAAAATTTTCTCAACTCATGCCTCTTATTTGAAGAAAAAATTATTTTCTCACTGATTTCTCCTACATGAGAGACAACTGGCTTCAATGATTCAACAATCCCTCTTCTATAAGGGTGGGTTTCAACATGCTAAATTAATCTTCCAATCAATTGTTCAATGTCTCTTTTATTGTTTTCAATTTGATTTAGGATATTTTCTTGTGTTCCTTGAGGATACCTATGAACTGATGGAGGGGTTTCAAAGCTGTTCTTTACAGGAAGCTCCTTCAAGTGAGGGGGTATCAGGAATTCTCAACTCGGAGGTGAGATTCATTCCCTAAGAATTAGAAAAAAGTTTTATTATAAAAACCAATTTTGATCTACATTCTAAATAAAATTCAAAATAAATAAAATAAAAATACATACCTCTTTGTAATCTTCGACCTCTCTAACATGTTGGTGGCATCCTCGTGAATAATTGCAAGCTAAGAGTGTAAAAAGTGGAAGATATTTGCTGAGCACGAGTTGCAGAGAAGAAAACTCCAAGCCAAGTCGTAGGTTCAATAGAAAATGGAGGTTGAAATGCATATTTTGGATTTTAAATCACTTTTCACATTTGGTGCATGCGAAATTTGGCACACGCCAAATTTGGCGTGCACCAAATGACTTTCTCATATGGCGCTCGCCAAATTTGGTGTGCGCCAAATGCTCTTTTTTGGCCTTTTTTTGCATTTTTTTCAGTTTGGCATCAAAATTGTGTCACAGATCCATGCACATACCCTCCTCAAATGTAATTTTTTTTAATGTTATTGGTGAAATGGGTCCTCATAAGCAATTATTTGTAAATTTTAATTAGAAAAGTGGGTCCTCACATGTAATCAACATTTGATGATGTTAGTGTAACGTGTCTAGATACACAATGTTATTTTGATAGTATTGGAAAATGTGTAGGTGATTTAATACATGCTTTCGAGATACCAGATGAAAATATTAATTGGTCTGTTTGAAACACGTAGTTTGTTATGGAAAAAATATTACTTACATATGACTCATAAAATAAATCGAGGGCGAATGAAAATGCATAGGACTAATAATTCCTAAAATCCAAGTGATTTGGCCACCCTATTGGTTGCAGTTATTACCAAATTCAACTTTCCCAATATGTACTATTCACCACTAAAAAAATCATTGGGTAGAGGGTTGAGGGTTTAGTGTATAGGGCAGAGGGTTGAGGGATTAAGGGTTTAAGGGTTGAGGGTTTAAGTGTTGAGAGTTGACAGATTAAGGGTTTAAGGGTTGAGGGATTAATGTATTAAGGGTTTAAGGTATAGGGTCAGGGGATTAGGGTTGAGGGTTTAATGTATAGGGGAGAGGATAGAGGGTTGAGGGTTGAGGTATTAGGGTTTAAGGGATGACTATTGAGGGATTAGGGTCGAGGGTTGAGGGTTTATATTTTAAGGTATAAGGTTGAGGGTATAATGTATAGGGTAGAGGGTTTACAATTGAGGGTTGAGGGTTGAGAGATTAAGGGTTTAAGGCATAGGTTTGAGGGATTAGGATTGAGGGTTTAATGTATATGGAATAGGGTTTAATGTATATGGAATAGGGTTGAGGCTATAGGGTTTAAGGGTTTGGGGTTTAAGGGTTGAGGGTATAGGATTTAAGGGTTGAGGGGCTGAGGGATGGAGGGATTGGCGGCTGAGGGTTTAAGGGCTGAGGGGCTGAGGGATTTAAGGTGGCAGGTCTAGGGGTTTAGGGGTTTAAGGGGGGTTGAGAGATGAGGTATTAGGGGTTTTAATGGCTATGGTTGAGGGAAGCCAAGGGTTGGAGGGGCTGGAGGTATGGAGGGATGGATAGGGGTTTAAGTGGTTGAGAGGCCGGTGGCTGAGGGGTTGGAAGGATTATGGACAGTGGCTGGAAATGAGCCCAGAGAATTTATACTTCAAAGCATGGCTGAGGGATTAGGGCTGAGGTCTCCCAAATGCATAGGCAGAGGGCCTACAAATCATGGCCGAGGGGTCAGATGGATCAGGGGTCGAGGGTCGGAGGGATTAGGGCTGAGGGTCCAATGTACATGCTATAGGCTCTTATGTGGCTGAGGCTGCTTACTCAAGGGACTATGGGCTGAGGGGTGAGGACTTAAGGTGCATAGGGCTGAGGGGGCTGAGGGTCTAGTTAAGGCTGAGGGGCTGAGGGATTAGGGGCCCCAGGGCTGAGGGACTGAGGGCTCTAAGGGATTAGCTGAGGGTTTGCTGGGGTTGAGGGTTGAGGACAAGGGACTAGGTTGAAGGGCTGGAAGGGCTGAGGGGTATAGGGTTTTAGGGCCAAGGTTTAAGGGTCGGAGGGGCCGAGGTTTGGGGTTTAGGGTTGAGGGTTGAGGGTTAATGGTTTAGGGTATAGGATTGCGGGTTGAGGTTATAGGGTTTAAGGTATAGGGTAGAGGGTTGAGGTTGTAGGGTATAGGGTATAATGTTAAGGTATAGGGTATAGTGTTTAGGGTTTAGGTTTTAAGATATACGGTTGAGGGTTAATGTACAAGCTTGAGCATATAGGGAATTGTTTCAATCATCAACTTTACAGAGAACTATAGCCTACAACCACATCGTGAGGTACAATCACAGTATTTTTTTTTAAAGGTGCAATGCACCCATATTATTAGGGGTAAATGCTTTTGACCGGAGCTAAAACCAGGTACAAGAAACCACAAGAAACAACCAAACCCGTGAGTGCAATGGCCCAACAAAGGCACAAGGCCTACAAGCACTTTGACCCAGCGAGGGTTTGAACCCTGGTGGTCATCACCACAACCAAGTGACTTGACCACCGAACCACACCCTTATCAGCTAAAGGTATAATCACATTATTACAACTCTACACAAGTTGCTATATTTTTACACATAACATTCATTCATGACAATGATAGTACAAAGGATGAAAAAAATCATAAGGGGGTATCATTTTTATATCAATGATGATTGCACACATTCTACAGAGTTTGTGAAAGGTTACTTTTAAGTGTTCTACCATGATTTGGCTAGAAGTGGCATATCATTCTGTTAGCATATCATATGGTCAGATAATTGTGCATCACAATTCAAGAACTTGTGAATGTTCTATTAGCTAAGCAGGATGCATAATATTACAGGTGTTTAGAATATGTGGAACTTTTTTGAGGTCGGGTATGGAAAAGGGGAGCATGATGATGCAGGAGCATGTACCAAAAGAGCCATAGCATGAGAAGAATTAAAGTATAAAGAAAATGAAAATTTGATAGATGTGAAATCAATCGTTGAGTGGTGTAATACTTTGATTGGTACAAGTAATGAAGGTAAGTCTTTAATTCATAGAATTTTTTGGTTGATAGATGATACTAACATTTCACAATATGAGGATTATACACTAACAAGATCAAGTGAGCTACACTCTTTCAGAAGCTCTAATGTAGGTTCATGGAGTATCCATATGAGAAATATGGCATGCTTTTGTTCTTCATGTACAATTCAAGATTGGAATGAGTGCGAGTCAAAGGAGTGGGTTGACAAATGGCGGTTAAGATTTCATAGCCCACTTGACACATATCGGCTCCCAACATCACTAGAACTGACACATATGGAATCATCAGTTGACTTTGATCACATATCAAGTCTAGTTTAATCAGGTAATATATCTACTTGCATATTTTTTGAAATTCTTAATTTTATCTTACTTTGTAGTGTTTTTGTAATGTTGACTAAATTCATCTAATTTGTTGTACTTATCAATGTAGGGCATGTTTATGTAGCTATTGCAGGTGAGAATAATGAAGAGGGAACAAAGTATTACTTGTGTCATTGTGTTGAGGCTAAAAAGAAATTGGAGGCCCTAGTTATAGATGTAGAAAACATCGAATAAACTACAAGCTCGATGGTTGTTACTGGAACATGGCTTAGAAGGTACCCACATAAAAGTGTTAATGTTTGGTTGTTTTAGGACTTTGACATTATTGAAAAATTCTTCATTACTCAAACCTTTTCATGGTATCCAATTTTCATTCAGATCAAATATGGGGGTAGACCTTTGAACAAGAACTTGTGGAAGGTACATGAGTTTGACCATGAGGCAATACTTGACACAATAAAGAGTAGAATAGACCTAGATGGTTCATTGGATTAATTTGTAAGTTGGACATTGAATTTGTAAAGTCATGTTATTGATATTATTGCATTGCAGTTGATAGTTAGACCTTTCACTATCACATTTCAACTTTACTGATGTTTTGGTTCCAAATTTCATATGGTATAGGAAGGAATTACTGACCCTCTTTAACTTAAAGTTTCTCATTTCTCATTGCTACATTTTAACACAAATGCAGTGTATATTGGGTAGATTATATGCATGTTTATGGTAGGTCCATTTAAAATGACACATAGTGGACTTTTTTGTGATAAAAATTACATTCACCCACTTTTGTTGTGTTTCACTATCAAGTCAAACATTCAAATTTCATTATATTAGTGCCTTTAACCTATTGTATAATATTTAAAAAAATATAAATTTAAATGGTATCCTATCTAAAATCTACAAAGAAAAACATACTCTTCAGCAACAAAGTCATTTAAGCTTTCATTTACAAGAACTAGTTAGAATTTGTAACCCTGGATATGAACGTCATATTGGTGTTCACAGAAGAAATTTCATTAACTACTCATACTTCCAAATCCTTCACCACTCTCCATACTCTTCAATCGGATCAAAGATCTTGTTTCACACCCTTGCATGTCAGAACATTCCAGGCTACATTACACCGACGATTTCTCTTAAAAGACCAAAGTGCAAAAGAGAAGAAAACTTTGACAAGTTATTACTTGGAAATAGTGGCAATTAGATACATTATTTTTTAAGTTACAAGGTCATGTAGGTTCCGTCTACAATAACCTCTCTCAAATTTTTATACCTCCAATCTATTTTCCCATGGTGATAACTTTTCACTTGATGGAAAAAGCATTAGATGCATGCAATGTAAAGCTGTGAGGTGGTGTAATTTTTTTTGTGTTCATCATGTGACCAAATTGAAAAATTCCAACATGTCTAGATGGATGTGTTTATGCTAGGAAAGGTCTTATTTCACACCCCTGCATGCCATAACCTTTGAGCTACATTGCATCGATGATTTCTCTTAGGAGACCAAAGCGCGAAAGGGTAGTAAACTTTGAAAAGTTGTTACTTGGAAGCTGTGGAACTTAGGAACATTTTTTAAGGTATAGGATCATGTAGGGCCCCTCTACAATAGTCTCTCTCAATTTTTCATATTTTTGATCTATTTTCCCATGGTAACAAGTTTTCAGTTGATGGAAAAAGCGTCAAATGCATGTAGTATAAAGTTGCAAGGTGGTGTAATTTTTGTTTTGTTCATCATGCGACCAAACCGATAGTTCCAACATTTTGGAATGGGTATTTTTATGCTAGGAAAGGTCATTTTTTGCATCCCAGCATGTTGGAACATTTTGAGCTACATTGCACCAGTGATATCTCTTAAGAGACCAAAGTGCAAAAAGGTAGAAAACTTTGATGAGTTGTTACTCAGAAATTGTGACACTTAGAAACATTATATCTAAAGGTACATGATCATGTACGACCCCTCTACAATAACCTCTCTTATTTTTTCATATCTCTTATCCATTTGTTCGTGGTGACAAGTTTTTTGTCGATGGAAAAATTGATAGATGCATGCAATATAAAGTTGCAAGGTGGTGTAATTTTTTTTATGTTCATCATGTGACCAAATTGATAGTTCCAACACAT